>CM024755.1:142147555-142276500 GCA_014218235.1 Colocasia esculenta | reverse complement strand
CTGAAATATAATTGGTTGGATAAATGTGAGTGCCTTCCTTTGTTTGCTTGATCTGCAAGCCAAGAAAGTAATTAAGCTCACCCATCATACTCATTTCAAATTCATTTTGCATAAGGTGTTCAAAGAATTTGCAGAGTGATTCGTTAGTACAACCAAAGATAATATCATTAACATATTTTTGTACAATCTAGATCCCTTTTGAAAATTTCTTACTAAATAGAGTGCTATCTACTTTACCTCTTGAAAAATCATGTGATATAAGATAAGTACTTAGTCTTTCATACACTACAAGAAAAAGCGGCCTTTCCGACTGACGCAATCCGTCGGAAATCCGACGACTCTGTCGAAAACAAGCCTTTCGACAGCTTTCCGTCGAGCGGTCGTCGAAAATGATCCGTTGGAAATATCTGGTCAGAAATTACCGACGGAAATAAAATCCGTCGACAATCCGTTAGAAATGTCGACCGAATATTCCGTCGGAAATTGTGTATGAAATTTGGACAGTATTTGCCGACCAAAGAATGTCGGAAAATCCATCGAAATTTCCGTCAGTAAATTCTGACAGAAAAATCTGTCGAAAAATAATCCGTCGACACTTTAGATAGAAATGTCGACAGTTTTGTTCTGTCCGCAAAATGAATTTTCCGACGGCACGACATCCGTCGGAAATGCCGTCGGAAATTCTTATAAAATTTTTAAAATAAATAAATAATAATGATTTTTCAAACCTGCTACAATATTCATACATTTCACAACAAGTACTCACAATCAACAGAAAATCATAAAACATAACAAATATAAAATCATACACAAAAATAAATACTAAAAATCAAGATAGGTCTGCTGGATCGTCTGCTGTCCCCGCCTCATGATCGTCAGGTGTCAGAGGTAGATCCTATATTAAAAAATAATAATAGCAGAAACATTAATAAAAATCAATATACATACATTATTTTAAAAAATTAAATTTAAAATATGTGATTATTTCTGAAATTTAATTACAAACTATTTTTGATCATTTAGACTTGGGTTTTTTTTAGATCCGTCATTTCAACGCCCAACCCAATCCTGAAATCCAAATTGGATTCCGTCAGTTCGCACACGTCAATTTAACCCACCCGGTCGTGTCGGAGGGAACGACACAACGATCTGATCACTATTTGGGATTTTGGACCCCCAGGTTGTGTGTTTTGACCCTTTAGACTTGGGTTTTTTTAGATCCGTCATTTCAATGCTCAACCCAATCCGGGAATCCAAATCGGATTCCGTCAGTTCGCACACGTCAATTTAACCCACCCAGTCGTGTCGGAGTGAACGACACGCCGATCTGATCACTATTTGGGATTTTGGACCCCCGGGTTGTGTGTTTTGACCCTTTAGACTTGGGTTTTTTTAGATCCATCATTTCAACGCCCAACCCAATCCGGTAATCCAAATCGTATTCCGCCAGTTCGCATATGTCAATTTATCCCACCCAGTCGTGTCGGATCGAACGGCAGACCGATCTGATCACTATTTGGTATTTTGGACCCTTGGGTTGTGTGTTTTGACCCTTTAGTCTTGGGATTTTTTAGATCCGTCATTTCAACGCCCAACCCAATCCGGGAATCCAAATCGGAATCCATCAGTTCACACACATCAATTTAACCCACCCGGTCGTGTCGAAGCAAACGACACGCCGATCTGATCACTAGTTGGGATTTTGGACCCCCGGGTTGTGTGTTTTGACCCTTTAGACTTGAGTTTTTTTAGATCCATCATTTCAATGCCAACCCAATCTTGGCATCCAAATCGGATTCCGTCAGTTCGCATACGTCAATTTAGCCCACCCGGTCGTGTCGGATCGAATGGCACACCGATCTAATCACTATTTGGGATTTCGGAACCCCAGGTTGTGTGTTTTAACCCGTTAGACTTGGGTTTTTTTAGATCCGTCATTTCAACGCCCAACCCAATCTGGGAATCCAAATTGGATTTTGTTAGTTCGCACACGTCAATTTAACCCACCGGTCGTGTCGGATCGAACGGCACGCCGATCTAATCACTATTTGGGATTTTGGACCCCCGGGTTATTTGTTTTGACCCTTTAGACTTGAGTTTTTTTAGATCCATCATTTCAACGCCCAACCCAATATGGGAATCCAAATCGGATTCTGTGAGTTCGCACAGGTCAATTTAACCCACACGGTCGTGTCGGAGGGAACGATACGCCGATCTGATCACTATTTGGGATTTTGGACCCCCGGGCTGTGTGTTTTGACCCTTTAGACTTGAGTTTTTTTAGATCCGACATTTCAACGCCCAACCCAATCCTGGAATCCAAATCGGATTCCGTCAGTTTGCACACGTCAATTTAAGCCACTCAGTCGTGTCAGAGTGAACGACATGCTGATCTGATCACTATTTGGGATTTTGGACCTCCAGGTTGTGTGTTATGACCCTTTAGACGGTTTTTTTTAGATCCGTCATTTCAACGCCCAACCCAATCCGATAATCCAAATTGGATTCCGTTAGTTCGCACACGTCAATTTAACCCACCCGGTCATGTCGGAGCAAATGACACGCCGATCTGATCACTATTTGGGATTTTGTACCCCAGGTTGTGTGTTTTGACCCTTTAGACTTGAGTTTGTTTAGATCTGTCATTTCAATGCCCAACCCAATCCGAAAATCCAAATCGGATTCCGTCAGTTCGCACACGTCAATTTAACCCACCCGGTCATGTCGGAGGGAACGACCCGCCGATCTGATCACTATTTGGAATTTTGGACCCTCGGGTTGTGTTTTGACCCTTTAGACTTGAATTTTTTTTAGATCCGTCATTTCAGCGCCCAACACAATCCGGGAATCCAAATCGGATTTCGTCAGTTCGCACACGTCAATTTAACCCACCCGTTCATGTCGGAGTGAACGATACGCCGATCTGATCACTATTTGGGATTTTGGACCCCCGGGTTGTGTGTTTTGACCCTTTAGACTTGGGTTTTTTTAGATCCATCATTTCAACGCCCAACCCAATCTGGCAATCGAAATCGGATTTAGTTAGTTCGCATACGTCAATTTAACCCACCCGGTCGTGTCGGATCGAACGACATGACGATCTGATCACGATTTGGGATTTTGGAACCCGGGTTATCTGTTTTCACACTTTAGAGCTGGGTTTTTTTAGATCCATCATTTCAATGCCCAACCCAATCCGGTAATCAAAATGAGATTCTGTTAATTCGCACACATCAATACCCACCCGATCGTGTTGGATCGAACGGCAAGCCGATCTGATCACTATTTGGAATTTTGGACCCCCGGGTTGTGTGGTTTGACCCTTTAGACTTGGTTTTTTTTAGATCCGTCATTTCAACGCCCAACCCAATCCAAGAATCCAAATCGGATTCCGTCAGTTAGCACATGTCAATTTAACCCACCCAGTCGTGTCGGAGTGAACAGCACGCCGATCTGATCACTATTTGAGATTTTGGACCCCCGGGTTGTGTGTCTTGACCCTTTAGACTTGAGTTTTTTTAGATCAGTCATTTCAACGCCCAACCCAATCCGGGAATCCAAATCGGATTCTGTCAGTTCGCACGCGTCAATTTCACCCACCCGGTCGTGTCGGATCAAACGACACGCTGATCTGATCACTATTTGGGATTTTGGACCCCCGGGTTGTCTGTTTTGACCCTTTAGACTTGGGTTTTTTTAGATCCGTCATGTCAACGCCCAACCCAATCCGAGAATCCAAATCAGTTTTCGTAGTTCACACACGTCAATTTAACCCACCCGGTGGTGCCGGAATGAACGGCACGCCGATCTGATCACTATTTGGGATTTTGGACCCCCGGGTTGTTTGTTTTGACCCTTTAGACTTGAGTTTTTTTAGATCCGTCATTTCAATGCCCAACCCAATCCGGGATTCCAAATCGGATTCCGTCAATTCGCACACGTCAAGTTAACCCACCGGGTCATGTCAGAGTGAACGACACACCGATTTGATCACTATTTGGGATTTTGGACCCCCGGGTTGTGTGTTTTGACCCTTTAGACTTGGGTATTTTTAGATCCGTCATTTCAACGCCCAACCCAATCCGGTAATCCAAATCAGATTCCATCAGTTCGCACACATCAATTTAACCCACCTGATCATGTTGGATCGAATGACACACCGATCTGATCACTATTTGGGATTTTGGACCCCCGGGTTGTGTGTTTTGACCCTTTAGACTTGGGTGTTTTTAGATCCGTCATTTCAACACCCAACCCAATCTGGGAATCCAAAACGGATTCCGTCAGTTCGCACACGTCAATTTAACCCACCCGATCGTGTCGGAGTGAATGGCATGCCGATCTGACCACTATTTGGGATTTTGGACCCCCGGGTTGTGTGTTTTGACCCTTTAGACTTGGGTTTTTTTTTATCCATCATTTCAATGCCCAACCCAATCCGAGAATCCAAATCGGATTCCGTTAGTTCGCACACGTCAATTTAACCCACCCGGTCGTGTCGGATTGAACGGCACGCCGATCTGATCACTATTTGGGGTTTTAGACCCCCGGGTTGTGTGTTTTGACCCTTTAGACTTCGGTGTTTTTTAAATCCGTCATTTCAACGCTCTTTACACTTCTGTTAGGTTAATTAATTTAGATTACTTTTTTTCCCTTTTGACATTCTTTAGTGGCTTCATTTTATTGAAAGTATATGAAATTAATAGTAATACTGACCTGAGGGGTTGGCTTTGAGGGGCGTACTCCCTGCATGGCTGAGATCAGCTGCTCAACCATAACGCCAAAGTGCGTCCGTAGCTCTTCCCGTAGCTCTTCCCGAATGAGGGTTCTAATCTCCTCTACACCACTGACGGGCAATGCAGCAGATGAACTCACGTGTGCTGGAGGAGCGATCGAACTCGCATATGAGAACAACACTAGAGTGTTATCCAGGCTATCCCAAATGCCGTACACTTGACCCTTCCTCGGCCCTCCCGCTGCATCGACCCAAGCCTCCGGATCCAAGTGTGGCTGGGGAGTGCCCTCTGCATAGCGATCCGCCATCGTCCTGTCATAGGTCTCCTGTAGAACAAATTAAAAATAAATTATTGAAAACAAATTATTTTAATATCTTAATTGAATTGAAAATTTATAGCTTGACTTACAGCAATCGTGTGAGCAGTCTCGCTGACATAGTCATCCGTCCCCTTCCGCTTATGAGTCCAATCAAATAACTTGCTAAAAGTAGGGTCACGCTCGAGCTCGTGATGCTTACAATTCAACAAAATTAGTTTGTTTTACAATAATAATCAATGTATTAAGAAATTGAATAATAATATGCTTACCAATTTTTTGATGTGGGTCACATAATATACGGACGCACTAGTATGCACATTCTTCTCTGGATGAGTTGATCGGTTGCGTTTTGCAGCCTGTGACCGCTCCTGCCATGGTCCAGTAGCCCAACGCTTACAAAGGGACTCCCAATAGTCCCTCCTCATCCAAACAGGGCCGTAATCCATTGCCTTGTCCCGGCCTCCCACATCGACTTTATTAAATTAGTCTGGGCAGTAGACTACCAGACGACTCGAGCTCAAGGGAGATCCTCGGGTCTCTTGAACGCATACCTCAGCTGTAAAGAAATAAAATTACTCAACTTTCTGCACTAATAGAGATAGTAATTAAATAAATGACTTCAAATCAGTAATAATTAATAATACCGTGAACATGTCAAATAATAAATCCCAAACGGGCACCGGGAACTCTCTCCATGCATCCACTGGCCGACGGGGAGGCGGTCCCTGCAAAATTATATACACATTAGAAAATATGAATTTAAATTGAAAAATAATATATAGAGTTTTGTGTTTACATATACATATACCTATCACCGGGACGACCGGCGTGGACGGGGAGGCAGTGCCAGCAAAAATGTATGTACGTTAGATCTCGTGAATTTAATATGAATAATAATATATAGAGTTTTGTGTTTACATATACATATACCTGTCGCCGGGTCGACCGGCATGGACGGGGAGGCAGTGCCTGCAAAATTGTATGTACGTTAGATCTCGTGAATTTAATATGAACAATAATATATAATGTTTTGTGTGTACATATGCATATACTGTCGTGGGACGACCGGCGTGGACGGGGAGGCAGTACCTGCAAAATTGTATGTACGTTAGAAAATATGAATTTAATATGAACAATAATATAAAAAGTTTTGTGTTTACATATACATATACCTCGGCCTACCATTGTGGACGAGGATGCGAACCCTCGGCCTACGGAGGTGGAAACCGTCTGACTCCGTCCTCCACGTACCATATCATTATTGAGATAAATAAAGATATAACATGTCATCAGCACTCAAATTTGATGTAGCTATTGAATAACATATAATTAGCAACAACACGAGTTCTAACAAAATGTAGGGTATATTATCTATATACATCATCAGATGCTGAAGATATGTTTAATTCACCATCATCTTCGTCATCCTCCTCGAATTCATCCTCATCATGCCGAGACTCTTCCTCCACATCAGACTCCACCTCCTGCTCAAGGACATTTGGGTCAACTTCTTCCTGTTCATTATCCTTATATAAGCAAATTGTTTTCATTTATATCATCAACACTGAACTACGTAGAAGCCGCCAACTCTCATGCGTCACCCCGATTTGATTGGAAAAATTTGTCATTAACACCTTCGAGCTCATCATCAACCGAGAGAAGCTCATACTCAGGGAATAGCCTTGATTTCACACTACATGCAGCCCACCAATCTCTCAATTTGAGGGATGAATAATTAGAATAATAAACTTGTTGGGCTTGTGCCAGCAGAATGAATGGCTTATACGTACTCAACTTGGACTTATACTTGACATCAACAATCCCATATGTTGTGTCATTACGAATAGAGGTCGGTTCAAACCAATGACACTTGAAGAGAAATACATTGATGTCTTGTCCCAAAAATTGCAGTTCAATGACTTCTTCGAGAATGCCATAATAGTCTATTTCATTTTCATTGTAGGCACTTCCCTTCACACATACGCCACTGTTCATCGTAGATTTATTTCATCCATAATCCCTCGTGTGAAATCGATATCCATTCACAATGTACCTGGATAGACACGTACAATCTTCGAGGGCCCATAACTGATCTCTTGTACTCTTTAATCAGTAATCACCTTGTTCAACCCTATTAAAAAAAAGGGACAGACAATGACAAATTACGCCAACTAAGTATGCATATGAGCATAACACTTATGCTTCAAAATATTTAGACACTTACTCGAGATCTTAACCAAGTAGGAAAAGACTTCTCTCGTTCCTTTCAACCTGCACGTCAGTCAGACATGGATTCCGTTGCAGTATGATCGAATCAAACTGTCTGCAATGTAAATGTCACACAACCTCTAAGTTCTACAGTATTGCTCGAAAATGATGTACATCATTAGTGTTGAGAGCTTACTCAATGTAAGGGTCTAGTTCTGCGCAATTCATAAATACATAGATCTCCGCAGCTACCAACTCCCTGTCTTCGAGTGCGCGAGTAGAAGAATATCCAAATGCTCGCCCAGGACACTTGAACACAGAAAGTCGGTCAGTCACATTAGAATCTCCACCATCATCATTACATGGAGGTTGAATGCATTGGGTTCGGATCTCCATGTCAAAGTACATCAAACAAAAGTTCGATATCTCTTCAATAAGATACGACTGGGTAATGGAGCCCTCAACTTGTGCTTTGTTCCGGACTTTCATCTTAAGATCGTGCATGCACCTACGACAATAATTCAAATGAATACATATGAAATATAAAAGATCGTCGTAATGTGAATAAATTGAGACATAGGAATATACCTCTCAAACGGATACATCCATCGAATTGAACTGGTCCTCCGACCCTAGCCTCATATGGTAAATGGATGATCAGGTGCTCCATTGAATCAAATAATGCTGGAGGGAATATCTTCTCTAATTTACAGACTGTCTGTATTATATTTTGCTCCATATTTTGCAAGTCATGAAGTCTGAGTTCTGATGCAGCTAAAATCCTAAAGAATTGACTCAGCTCAGTCATTGCTGCCCATATTTGCTTCGGTAACAACTCACGAAAAGCAAGTGGCATCAGCCTTTTCATGTAAACATGGCAGTCATGACTCTTCATTCCGTATATTTTCCCTCGTGATATTTACACAAGGGCAATATTCGAGACATGTCCATCCGGAAATCTCAATTGCTTCAATCATTGCAACACTTCCTTAATCTTTCTGGCCCTAAGCACATATGAAGCTTTCGGTTGCACCACTTTTCTACTAACATGCTGCAGCTCTAGTACTGGACATCTGCATGCCACGTCATGTGTCCAGCTATCTTCGGAGACATGAATAACCACTGCAATCTGGGTGTGATCGTAAAGTACCGCAATGACTTATATGGAACATCCTTATGCTTTGACTTGTCCCCTCTCTTAGGCTTGAATCTATCATGCTTACAATACAACATGATGTCTTATCTGCATCATCTTTGTAGTATAGCATACAGTGATTCGGACATGCATCAATTTTCATAAAACCAAACCCCAGATCATTGACCATCTTCTTTGCGCGGTTAAAATCACCAGACAACCTCTCTGATTGAGGAAGCATACTCTTGACGAGAGAGAGAAGCCGATCAAAACAACTCTCGCTCATATGAAATTCAAACTTCAAATTCAGTATCTCGAAGTAACTGATAAAATCTCTGAGTTGTATCATTCGACAATTCTTCATTTCTTTGGTCATTATGAATATTGAACTCTGGACCAGCATCATCGACAACCATCTCTACGTACATACTTGTGGAGACAAAGTTGGCTGGTTCAGACGACTGAATATTCAACTCACCATGAGACGACCATAACTCATAATGGGCAACAAATCCTCTCGTATAAAATGATGCTGCACATCCCATGTCAATATCCACTTCCTGTTCTTACAAGCCGAACACGGACATCAGATGTTACCCATCGGATCAACTTCTACTGATGAATTACTCAATGCAAACTGAATGAAACTGTCAACTCCGTCTTTAAACTCCTACGTCACAACTCCATTAACTATTCCATGGTACATCCATAACGATTCTCATAAGACATTTTTCCTACACAGATTAAAGGTCATGCCACGAGTTTAAATCCAACACACCCTCACATCGTTCGAGTACGTCAAAATGAATAGGTAGGATATATTATTTAGATTATCACTTTTTACCCATCTGTGAATATTTGATCGCACTCAGATGACCATTTACTATGTGTTTGTATTAATTCTGAAAATTTGGGTAGCATCTGCCCACACCTCTCCCATATACTAAAAATATTTATTGATTAAGATATTTTCATAAACACTTACTAATAAGTGGTTAAGAAAAATTCTAAATCAATAAATGTATATTAGAGAGGAGTGAGTAGAAGCACCCGAAAATTTCAACAAATAATACAAACACATAGTAAATGACCACCTAACTGCGATCAAACATTCACAGACTATCCAAAACGGGACAATTTATGACTTTGAGTTAGATATACACGTTCTTATCGTTGAAAATAAGACTTGTGCATATCAATCCAAAGTCTGAACTGGGGAAGGTTCATTGACACAGGTTAACACGCTCTCGTGAGGTGTGTGAAGTGATAAATTGCTATACATGCATACATCAAATTTAAAAACCACATAAATATTAAAGGAAAATAAAAACAAAATATTAGATGTGAACAAGTGCAATATTAAAACAAATTCACACATTCATGTAAATGAATTACATATAAACAAGTGTAATACTAAACAAATACATTAAAATAAGATGTTTAATACTAATCATTAAATTGAAAGTGAACAATTAAACGGAAACTAAACTAATGTCTAGAAGGAAGAGTTTGTACTAATTTTTTTTTCCTAAATTGGGATGTATACCTCATTGGTGTTTGTATTTGGCTTCTTTAGAAATGCCTATCCCATGGCTAATAAGTGTGTGTAACACACTTCTAAATGCCTATCCTATGGCTAATGTTACAAGACTATACAACTACATATCCGACTCAGTCTTTTTCCAATTTTTTTAGCTTGCCTTCTTTGCGTAAAAGACTTTCATATCCCTAATTTAGGTTGCATGTTAAAAGGCATGGGGTTATGTTTTATTGCCATTCCCTTCCTCTGATTTCCATTTGAGCTATGCACACCAAGCCAAAAGTACTATTCAAATTGTATAATTTGGAGAATCATAAAAAGATTCTCTGTCATTCTGTAGAGTAACCTTAGAAATAAATCTATGCTAATTAATAGGCACCTTGTTAAGTCAAACAACATGAAAGCTCATCTCACACATAAAAGTAACAGTGGTTTATGTATATTAATAGGAAACTCTCTTCTTAACATGTAATAACTCATTCCTATGATCATAAAGATCACTGCTATCTGAACCCTTGTTTGAAGTTGACCACGTAGAAAAATAAAAACATCTATTAAAATACATTCCACATAATAGATCAAAAATATATTTTTAAAAATGTTAACATCTATTAAAAAAATAGTTAGGGATGCTTAATCACTATTTTCACTGCCCCCTCACCCCACCTATTAAAATGCATTCCCCACTGCCCCCTCACCCAACCCCCACCTGCAAAATTGACCTGCAAACTTACACACGAAATCATATATTAAACACCCCGCCACTGAACCCCCCTATCACCGAAACCCCACCCCCACTGAACCCCCCACCCCCACTGCCCCCTCCCCATCACCGAATCCCCACCCGCATTGAACCCACCAACCCCCACTGCCCCCTCCCCATCACCGAATCCCCACCCCCATTGAACCCTCCCACCCCATCTCCTGAGCCCCATCCCCACTACCCCCTCCCACTGAACCCCCTCCCCCCTAACCCCAACCCCAACCCCAACCAAAGCCCCACCCTCATTGCCCCTCCCCCTCTCGACACCTACTGAATCCCCAAACCTCCCCGCTCCAACCTCCCCCACCCCCATTGGTCCGGGCACCTTCCCTCCCCCAGCGACCACCACCCTCCCCTCACCAATCTCCCACAAGAGAGAGAGAAGAGAGAGAGAGAGAGAGAGAGAGAGAGAGAGAGAGAGAGAGAGAGAGAGAGAGGAAGACGCAACGGGGGTCGGAAGTGGAACAAGGAGGTGAAGCAACGGCCGGTCGACGGCACGGCGAGGTTGAGCAATGGCCGGTGGCGGTGTGGCGGGGTTAAGGGGGGCCAACGGAGGGGGAGGGGGAGGGAGCTGCCAGGAGGGGGAGGGGGCCGATAGGGGAGGGGGTTGCCAAGAGGGGGAGGGGGTACGTACCGGTGGTGGTGCTCGACAGCGGCGGTAGTGGTGCAGGTGGTGCAGCTCGACGGCAGCGGCGGCAGTGCAGCTCGACAGCGGCGGCGGCGGTGGTGCAGCTCGACACGGCCAGCGGTGGCGGAGCACCTCTCGCAGCGAGGGGTGAGGGAGAGAGAGAGAGAGGGAGAGAGAGGGTGGCGAGGGGCGAGGGAGAGTGAGAGAGGGAGAGAGAGGGGGGGAGAGAGAGAGAGTGTTCCACGAGGATGGCGGGAGCGCAAAAGTGCGGGTTTACAGACAGATATTTCTGACGAAATTTTACCGTTGGAATATCCATCAGTAAGTATATTATTTCCGACGGATATTACCAACGGAGTCTATCTGTCGGTATTTTCGACAAATATACCGACGGAAATATTTACTTTGTATTTCCATTTGTATTGCCGACGGAAAAATTCCGTCGGAAATATTCGTCGGTAATACCACTTTCTCTTGTAGTGATACCAAGCTCTTGGAGCTTGTTTCAAACCATATATTGCTTTCTTTAAATGGAAAACATGATTTGGATACTTAGTATCTTTAAAATATGGTGGTCTTCCTCGTTTATGAAATCATTTAGAAAGACACTTTTAACATCCTTCGAAACAAATTGATATTAAGAGAACATGCATAAGCTAATAGAATTCTGATTGCCTCTAATCTAGCAACTGGAGCATATGCTTCATAAAAATCAATGCCTTCCTCTTGGGAATATCCTTGTGCTACCAATCTAGCTTTGTTCCTTGTGATCACTCCTGATTCAACCATTTTGTCTCTAAAGACCCATTTGGTCCCAATAACTAGATGGTCAGAAGGTCTAGGCACAAGACTTCATACTTGGCTGTGTTGGAACTGGTTAAGTTCCTCTTGCATAGCTAGGATCCAAGATTCATTTTCCAGTGCATCATTGATTGTCCTAGGATTAATCTGAGAAACAAATGCAGTGTAGTCACAGGGAACATTCATACCCCTTGTTCTTACCTTGTTCTGAAGATCACCTATGATATTTTCTTTTGGATGATCTCTGTGATACCACAGTTCTCTAGGTAATCCTTCATATGCTTCTTCTTATTGATGAAGTTCATCTATTGGTGGATCTTCCTTATCTTCCTATTTTTCTTTAAGAGAAGTCTGTTCCAGATCCTTGCACAAATCTTCAACAACATCTTCTTCTTCTTCTATTTTCTTAATAGAAGAGTTAGTTTCATCGAATAAAACATGAGCTGACTGTTCTATAGTTACAGTTCTTCTATTGAATACTTTGTATCCTCTAGGTTTGGAAATATATCATAGTAGAAAGCCTTCATCACATGTATCATCTCATTTTCCTAAATTATCTTTACCATTATTCAAAATGAAACACTTACAACCAAAGGGTTGAAGGTGAGTGATGTTTGGCCTTTTCTCCTTGTATAGCTCATAAGGTGTCTTCTTTAGAATTTGTCTGATCATGTACCTGTTGATGATGTAGTAGGCTGTGTTGACTGCTTCTGCTCAGAAGTACCTTGGTAAGTTGTATTCTGTAAGAATTGTTCTAGCAATATCCAGCAGTGTTCTGTTCTTTCTTTCTACTACTCCATTTTTTTGAGGTGTTCTTGGTGTTGAGAAATTGTGTTATGTGCCATTTTCTTCACAGAATATGACAAATTCTTCATTCTTGAATTCTCTACCATGATCAGATCTAATACTAATTATCTGATATTTTTGGTTCTTTTGTACTAATTTAGTGAATTTCAAAAAAGCTAAAAAGGTTTCTGATTTGGCTTCCAAAAATGATACCCAAGTATATCTTGAATAATCATCCACAATTGCATAGCCATATACCTTTCCTGCAAGACTTATTGTTGTTATAGGTCCAAACAAATCCATGTGAATAAGTTCCAATGGTTTGTCAACAAAATGATTTCTTCTGGAGAGAGCATAGTCTTCCTTTTTCTTGTATGGGTCCAGTTGCACTTGACAGGTATGGTATGTTAAATGTTAGACTGATTTGACAGGGGTATGCCCCTTAGTGTTTGTAACTCTTGCATTCGTGCTTTATATATAGCTTTGGCCCAGGCGCTCTTGCTGGTGGAGTGGGTCCATTCTCCCTCTCTGGGGGAGGGTGCACTCTCCCAGCTTAAGGCCTGAGGACCATCTTTAACAAAAAAAAAAAAGTTCCAATGGTTTGGAGGTTGTCACCAATGTCTTGGACTGAAATGATATTTTTGTTTTCTTTCCTTTTGCACAAGCTATACAGATTCCAAGTTTCTTTATTTTTAGCTTTGGAAGACTTTATAACAATCATGTTTGATTAATTTCTTGATCACTAAAGTGCTTCCATGTCATAGTATTTTATGCCATAAATCAGTCTCTTCATTCTTAGTAGTTGCCTGACACAAATCTACTTCTTTAAGTTCTACTAGCTATAGGGTATATAAATTCTTACCCTTTGAGCTTCAAAGACTATTTTCCCATTTTTTTGAATAATACATTTGTCATTCTGAAACTTTACCAAGTTACCTTTGTCACAGAGTTACTGATACTAATGGGATTGTGCTTTAATTCTTCAACATACATAACATCTTCTATTAGATCCTTTTCATTTGTTCCTATTGTTCCACAACCTAACACTTTTCCTTTTCCATTATTACCATAAGTGACTTGATGAATTTCATTTCTGAAACTTGTAAATAATTTTCTGTCACCTATTATATGTCTTGAGCACCCACTGTCCAAATACCATTTGGATGCTCTCAAGCGTCCTTGCAAACAAATTTATGTTGAGATTGTTTGTACCTGAATTTTCTAGGATCCTTGATGGTTAGTTTTTGGAATCCAATGAAGGTGTCTAGTAATGCATGTGCTAATTGTGTGCCCTAATTGATTACAATGACTACAACATAGATCATATGCATTTTTTACATTTGTAGTGTTATTAGTTTTCTGTTTCTGTCTGTAAACATATTGATTAACCCTTTTTGGATTTTTAATCATCTTTTCATTTACAAACTTAGGGGTTGGGTATTTTTCAGGATATATAATTTCTTCTACATTTTCTGGCGGTGTATACCCTACTCCATATTTCTTTTTACCTGTTCTAGCATCTTTCAATTTCATAACTAAGGATGTTTTATAGTTTGTGATTCTATCGATTCTATCTATGGTAGCTCTTAAATAGTTATTTTCTTCTTTTAATTTTTCTTCATCTTTCAATTGATTTACATTTGATTCAAGTTCCATTATTTTACTATTTTTAGCCTTTAAATCTTTACACAATAGTTCATTAGATATTTTAGTTTCATTTAAATTTCATCCTAATCGTTCTACTTCATTTCTAGGAAAGGTGTTGGATTTTTCTTGGTTTAGTAAATTTAACTTAACTACTTTCATATGTTTAACTACTGCTTTATATTTATCATATAATTCATCAAATGCATCTTCGAGATTATCGGAATCAGATTCTGAACATGAAGTAAAGGAAGTTTAAGAATTTAGCTGATCAAGTCCTGACATGAGGGCTAGATTCACTTCTTCTTATTCTTCTGATTCTGAACTTGAAGAGTCTAAACTTGTAGCTTCTTCAGTATCCCATGTTGCTACCATTGTTTTCTTTTTGTATCTTCTGAGCTTTTTCTCTTTCCCTCTCATTTTCTCATATTTTTCAGCTGGATCTTTCTTTTTGAGCTTAGGACATTATGATTTGAAGTGTTCTGGCTGATTGCATACATAACATATTGCTTCTTCTTCTTATCCTTTTTGAAAATATTTTTGACCCGAACTTCTTCTTGGCAAGAATTCTCCAAAGATTCCTTGACAGCATGGCTTTATTAGCACTATCTTTAGATTTTTCTTTTGATTCTTCAGAGGAAGAAGAATCTGCATGTAGCACCCCAGAAATTCAGTAATTTAAAATTTTGAAATAAATTGAAAATGATAAATTCAATATTTTCGAAATAGTAAAAATGTACGTGCTATTATCATACGTAAAAAAGCACATCATAAAATTTCATAAAATTTATAGTTCAACACTAAATGATATTTCCAAATGACCTACTATGAAATCTGTACAAGAAAAATCCGATTGGCCATCATTAAGGTGTTTTGTGACTTATTATCATAATTATGGAATAAGTTAGAGAACTCATTAACACATATACATAAATGATTCAAATATTAAAATAAAATTGTTGGTAGACTCAAAACAATGTGTGTTGATAGACTATCATGAGATTTGTACCAATGAACAACTTTTGGCCCATGAATAAATTCAAGTAAGAAAATACCTTAAAAGTCATAGCATTAATTGGGCATAAATTAGAAAGGGTATTTAGGGCAAAATTAAAGACAATTAGACTTTCATACTAACCCAAATTCATGCCTAACCATACTAGGAGGTTTCCTAATAGCCCTCACACTCCAATGGGGATGGGAATCCTCAATATTAGGAAATAATCAACTCAAATTCGGAGCTCCCTCTTTCCTAGTTTAGGACTCCAAACAACCCTAAGTCTGTAAGTACTCTCCCTAATCTCCTTGGGGATGAGTTCACCATATGTTGGGGTTGTGAGGAGCCTAGCAAGGGCACCAAAGGAGGAGGAATTCATTCCCAACCCAAAGCTTCTTCCTCAACTCGTGCTCTGTACAACCTGTGTAGAAGACTTCCATTAGGAGCGATCAAAGGTAGGTGATCATGGGTGCAAACTTAAAATGGCATATACCATCGGAAAGCTCTTCAAGTCTACTTTTATTTTCTGCTATTTTTCCCAATTTGTATTGCCTATGCTAAAAGTATTAAGTGTTTTGCCATCGTCTTGCAGTTTTAGGGCTGTCCTTGTTACTCTTATGATTGACGCATCCCTAGGTTAAATTAGGTGAAAGCAAAGCAACAGGGTTCTTCCTCTTCACGTTTCCAACAAGTTTCATGTTGAGCATGTCATCAACAAACCCCTAGAATCTTGAGTTTCGAGCCTAAACACGAGATCGCGCAACCCAATCTGCGATCTGTCTGCTGGTTTGAATCGCGACAAGTCCAGTGGTCGCGATTCAGTGACTTAAATCGTGATGACTGTGTCCGTCTCGAATTTGACATGTTTTTGATGATTTCCAGTTGAACAATCATGACTTATAGGTTTACCTTAACCCCCATATGCTTCGTTTTGCATGGTATTTCAGTTTTTGGTCATTTGTGAACCGCTACGACTCAACCCAAGACTTTTTCAGTCAGTCTAAACTCGTCGCAATTTCTAAAGCCCAAGAAAACCATATTTTTCTATATAAACCATGAAGATCTACAATGACTAAACTTATCGCAATTTCTAAAGCCCACCCGAGACTTTTTCAGTCAGTCTAGGCCGTATGTCTTGCATGTTTTGATTACTAGAAAGTATTGTTCAGTCTGTCAATTGGCCTAAAAGTTATCAATCCATGTAAAAGCTATAATAACATGAAATTTGACTCTAATTGTTCCTAATGAGTTGCTTGATTCTATCTATCATGTGATTGCTATATTCTACCTTCATGATCTACCTTGATATTAACTTGGAAGTATGCCATGTTAAAAAACTAAAAGGCATGTTGCTTTAATTGCATGTTCTATACTGGGTCATCATGTTACTTGCTTTCTGTTGTGTTAAACTAGTGGATTGTGATATTGAGAAACGTTCTACACTACACGCTTGCACATATAGGCAACCCTTTCTTGGGGAGTTGGAAACTCTCCGTCAGTCATTTCGTATCGACAGATTAGTGCCTTTTCTCTAAGACCTCTGTAAATCTCCGTACTCTGTAGATTCCCTCATGGAGACCGAGTTGGTCGTACCATTGAATTCCTTGGAGATAGCGTGCACTTCCTCTCTCGTCTCGTTCTCGTGAGTGTGGATTTATAATCATGGACTCAAGCCATTAATGAAAGGATTTAACTAAAAGTGTAAATTGCGCCGTTATGCTGCCAAAATACAATCTTGACCATTGCCATCATGTTCACATAACTTGTTATGCATGAAATCATTATTGACATGACAATGCTTATGAGACATTGAAACATTGTTATTGAATTGATTGTCATAACCCTTCTCGACAAACTTGTTCGTGTTACATGCTATTGAACTCACTCTTGACATGATAGTCTCGGACTACTAGTGAACATTGTCCCTAGACATGATCGTATTAATGTTCTCGGACATCCTGATATGACATTCTTGAACTCTTGAAAGTACCCACTTGGGATCCTTTGAACAATTGTAGCTCCTACTATCTTAAACTGTTCTATACTGTCTATCACTATAACGGGTCTTGCGACTCCACTGGACTTAAATGCATACTACTGAGGGCACAGAGAGTGTCCGAGGGGCTCCAATCTAGTCCTAGGGGCAGAGAGCTACCTGAAAATACCTGTAGGGGCTAATGGCGGTGTCTGCTTTTACACCGGTTTTGACTGTTCTGATTGAGCTAGACCTCTGACTGTTATACTATTACTGCTAGTCTATTAGTTCATACGTACTGCATTATTACTGTACTACACTGACTATTACTAAACTGCTACCGTCCTGTTTTGAACGGCTACTGCCGTACTCTCCTATTGCAATACTACTGTTCAATTACAGTTACCTGTTATTGCTTGAATGAAGTAAAGTACCTACTCGTCTCATGAAAAGCACCTTATATCTTGATAGTCTAAATTCTAATGTCTCGATACGTTCTTGTCTGCATGATATCCTGATGGCACGTTGTCATCGATTCTGTCGTGTTTATCATTTAGCTTGATTACTTGTGCTTGCCTAGTTCTTAAAGCATTAATCACTTATATCATTGCCCACACATCGAGATGTAAATCCTATTGGGCTAGTTTGCTCTTACCTACCTGTGGTGGTCACTTCCTGCCACCCAAGCCCATCAACAAAGCTCGCATAGCCCATGGCGAAACGAACTGGCACTGTATTGTACTAGGGCATCATTTGTCCTCAGATGACCATCTCCAGCGTCCTCGGGGACACTTGCCCTGCTCGGGTCCAAAGCCGTCTTCGTGGTCATCGAGCACCAGGTTCGTCTTCCCCCAACAGGCAACCTGCCCGAGATCTACAGTCAAGGCCGCTCGAGCAGCCTCTTCATGTCAGAAATGCTTACAACCACTGCGGGCCACGCGCCCCACTATCAAGAGGTGCGTTAACTGCCAAGCATTCCAACGGGCATCTGGACGTGTAACTCCCGGTTACGTGCGTCAATCAAGGTGCCCTTCCAGGCACGATCCAGAGACGTTACATCCGTTCACCTCAGAGCCCATGCCTATAAAAGACATAGGTATAGTGCCATGCAGAGGTACGTTGACCCTCGCGCAAACATGCCTTCACACACGAGAACCCCCATCCTCTCTAGTCACCTACTGACTTAGGCATCGGATGGTTCACCCCAGTTCTTCAACCGGGCCCCCCTGACGTCTCTCTGGTGAGTGCAGGCCTTCGTCCATCACCGGGGTTCATTTCCTTCCTTCTCGAGGTGTAGGCTTGACAGGCTCCAGCCCAGCAAAGGAAAAAGCCTCCACACTTTTGGCACCATTTGTGGGAAGGACGCTGCCATGGCTCGTGGACGATCCTCTTACCAGAACATCGGGAGTAGGGCGACGAGATCTCGCCAATCATGCGTGGAGTCTCACCGTCGGTCCTCTCCCGTTGACATCAACATCGCCCCTGCTGGCACAAACAATGACATCCCTGCACCAACGGCCGTCATGCCTGCAACCGCCCGGGTGATGGTTGAACTCCAGGGGCAGATGCAACAGTTGACGGCATCTGCCTAGCCTTGCTGGCTCAGTTGGCTGGGTCGCCAGCCCCGACGGCCTCCTTGCCGCGGGAGCGTCAAGCAGAGTCATCTCACCGACGATCTCGCGCCCCCCCTGCCCCCCAGGACCAGCAGGTGGACTTACCGTGCCGGTCGCACCGAGCCCCGTCCAAGGAGCGTGCACCGGAGTGCCGAGGCTGTTCGCCCCGTCGCTCTATCGTCGCCCCCCGTCCGCCGCGCTTGGTAGTGGGAGCCAACTCCCATGGCACTTGCCGAGAAGGCTCTGTCCATTCCGAGCAGGAGCTCGCCAGACGCCTCCGTCGTGTGGTCGACCTGGAGCGCCGCATGGACGCAATGGTCCAATGTGCGGAGGGAAAAGCCCCAGCGGAAGATGACCTAGACTTCCGCTCACCTTTCAGTGGGGGGATCCTGGTAGCCCGGGTCTCTGCCAAGCTCCCTCTGCCCACCATCGCACCCTACGATGGCACTATCGACCCGGCAGACCACATCCACGGCTTTGAGTCGCACATGGTGTTCCACAGAGCATCAGATGCGGCCAAGTGCCGAGCTTTCCCTGCAACCCTCAAGGAGACCGCAAGAGCCTAGTTCGAGACTCTGCCGGCGGGCTCCATTTCCTCCTTCAGCCAGCTGAAGAAATCCTTCCGGACAACTTCCTCGTGGAAGGTCACCGCCGCGCACGGGGGCTTCCCTCCTGGCAATTCGCCAGAAAAAGGGAAGCGCTCTGGGCCTTCGTCAAGAGGTTCCGGACCTAAGCGCTTCGTATTTCGCACCTGGACGTCCCTCTAGCCACACATGCCCTCATCCAGGGCACTCGTGATGGCTTCCTGCAGAGGACTCTCGGCGTCCAGCAACCTGCTACCCTCGCCGAGCTGCTTTCCATCGCACAATGCCATGCGGCTTGCGAAGAAAGCTTATCTGCGAGCCAAGCAGAGTAGGGGAAATCGTCAGACAAGAAGAGACCCTCCGACAACGGCTCTAACCGTGATCGAAAAATGGACGGCGCAATGGGGATTCACCACTTTTACCATGTCCCTTCACCGACTACACCCCCCTCATTGTGGCACCTGAACAGATCCTGGCGGAGATCAAGAATGAACCATTCGTTCGGTGGCCACAGAGGATGCGTTCTGACCCTCGGAGGTGCGATCAAGCCATGTACTGTCACTTCCATCGCGACCACGGCCACCACACCTCGGAATGCCGCCAGCTCAAGGATGAAATTGAAGACCTCATCAAGTGCGGCTACCTTGGGCGGTATGTGCGCCAGAATGAAGACCACCCAAGATGCCGAGAGAAGATTCCCGAGCAACTGATCAACAATGAGCCCAACGCGCAAGAAATCAATGTAATCGTGGGACGCTTCGGCGCGGGTGGAGAGAGCACTCGAAGCCGACGCGATTACGAAAGGTGAGTGCACGTCGTAGATAGGCCCTTAGCGCCTAGGCCAGCTCCATATCCCGCCGTCCGTTACGCACACTGTCTGAGCAGGCCATACCTTCTCGGACGAAGACCTTGTAGCGGTCACTACCCTACACACTGATGCGCTGGTCGTTTCGGCCACCATCAACCCTTGTAATGTGCGTCGGATTTTGGTATATAATGGAAGTGCCCCCGACGTCTTGGCTTATGATTGCTTTGTTCTTATGGGCCTTAAAGCCGACCAGCTCACCCCAGTTGAGTCACCCTTCTTCAGCTTCTCGGGGGTTTCGGTGCAGCCCATGGGTAGAGTACGCCTCCCAATCACCTTAGGGATGGCTCCGAAGATTGTGACCAAGGTAGTTGACTTCTTGGTCATCAAGAACATGCCAGGCTACAACACCATCCTCGGCAAGGCCTGATCGGAAGAATCAGAGCAGTACCTTCGTCCCTTCATCAGAAGATGAAGTTTCCAACTCCGAGCGGGATTGGCGAGGTGCTCGGGTGTCAGCGCGAGTCTCGACAGTGCTATGTGCTCTCTCTAAGAGACAAGCAACCACTCGTGGCTCTAGACCAAGTTCCGACACCTACCGATCAACCCTCCACCAGCCGAGGAACGCCCGCTGAAGATATGCATCCAGTTCGCGTGGACGACGACCCCGAACACGTCCTTTATATTGGTGCTCTACTAGCAGAGGCCGAGCAGCGACGCTACAGAACTTTTCTGCTAGCCAACTTGGACGTGTTCGCGTGGTTCGAGGACGAACTTCCGGGCATTCCTCTAGAAGTAATGGTGCATCACCTCTGGTTGGACCCACGGGTCCCACCGGTTCAACAAAGAAGGTGACCTGTCAATCGGGAATGGCAGATTGTGATCCAGGATCACGTCGTCAGAAGCCGATCCATTGGGCTCCTTCGAGAAGCCCAGTATCCGAGGTGGATCTCCAATGTGGTTCTTGTACGCAAGGCCAATGGCAAATGGCGTGTGTGCGTCGACTACAAGGACCTCAACAAAGCGACGCCCAAGGATAACTTCCCCCTGCCGCGCATCGACTAGTTGGTGGATGCTACATCCGGTCATGAGCTTCTTAGCTTCTTGGATGCCTACTCTGGTTATCACCAGATTAGCATGCATCCCCCGGACCAAGACACTACCACGTTCGTCACAGACCTGGGGTTATACTGTTTCACCCGGATGCCCTTCGGTCTAAAGAACACTGGAGCGACATACCAGGGATTGGTCAATAAGATGTTCGGGCAGCAGATCGGCCGCAACATGGAGGTCTACGTCGATGATATGCTGGTCAAAACGCTCCCGAGCATCGACCACATATCCGATCTTGAATAAACTTTTGCAACTCTGCGAAAGTACAACATGAAGCTTAACCCAGCCAACTGCGCGTTCAGAGTACGCTCGGGTAAGTTCCTTGGCTTCCTCGTTTAGAATAGAGGGATAGAGGCAAACCTAGAGAAAATCCAAGCCATACTTGAGATGGGTAGTCCGAAGACGGTGCGAGACGTCCAGCGTCTTACTGGACACCTCGCAGCCCTGAACTGGTTCATGTCCCGAGCAGCGGAAAGAAGTTTCAACTTCTTCAAGTTGCTGCGAGGTCCTAAAGGTGCCTCACAGCAAGGGGGGCATGTACGGTGGACTGTGGAGTGTTAAGCTGCCTTCACCGAGCTGAAGGCATACTTAGCAACCCCACTGATTCTCTCAAAGCCTGTGCTGGGAGAACCACTGTTCATATACCATTCGGTTACTGAACACTCCATCAGTGCGGCTTTGATCAGAGAAGAGGGTGCGGTGCAGCATCCGGTGTACTACATCAGCATTGTCCTCCAGGAAGCTGAAAGGAGGTACCCCCGAGTAGAGAAACTAGCCCTTGCTCTGGTCACGGCTGCTCGGAAGCTCAGGCCCTATTTTCAGGCCCATTCTGTTACGGTCCTTACCGACCAACCACTGAAGTCTATCCTCCAGCGGCCAGAGGCTTCTGGCAGACTCATCAAATGGGCCGTAGAGCTTGGCGAGTTCGACATCAGTTTCCGCCCAAGGGTAGCAATCAAGGCGCAAGCGTTGGCAGATTTTGTCGCGGAATGTACTCTCCCTACCGAGCAGGACCCACCGTTGGCTGATGAGCCTCCATGGGAGCTCTACGTTGACAGATCCTCTTGTGTCACAGGGAGCAGAGCAGGTCTGGTCCTCACCTCTACGGAAGGGTTAGAGTTCCAATACGCCCTCCGATTCCACTTTACAGCCTCCAACAACGTTGCCGAATATGAAGCATTGTTGTCCGATATCCGAATGGCTAGGCACCTCGGAGCACTTCGGTTGAGGGTCTTCAGTGACTCCCAGTTGGTTGCTAGCCAAGTGAACAGGCAGTTCGAAGCAAGGGAGCCTCGTATGGCCCAATACCTCCAGTAGGTCAAGAGCCGAGCAGAGGGTCTCCTTTACTTCGATGTTATACATGTCCCACGGGAGCAGAACGCGTGAGCCGATGCACTGGCCAAGTTGGCCTCCTCAGGTGACATCGCCCCTTCTAGTTCCGTATTCATTGAAGAGCTTGCCTCGCCGAGCACTGAAGTGGACGTCGCTGCCATTGAGACAGACCCACTGGCTCCGAGCTGGATGGACCCTCTCCTATCCTACCTATTTCAAGATGAGCTTCTGCCTGAGCAGGGCGAAGCTCGAAAGATCAGGATGTGCTCTCAGCGCTTCACCATCGTAGAAGGCAAGTTGTACCGACAGTCCCTATCAAGACCACTTCCACGGTGCCTCAACCCCGATGAAGCACTCGCTGCCACCGAAGAGGTTCACGATGGGCTGTGCGGTAGCCACTTAGGGGGTAGAACGCTGGCCCGCAGTATCATTCGAGTAGGGTTCTGGTGGCCTTCTCTGCAAAAGTATTGTATGGCCTTGCTCGGAGGTGCCCGGAGTGTCAGAAATTCGGGCAACTTATTAAGCAGCCTGTCGAGCAGCTTCACAACCTTCGAACCACGCCCTTTCTCCAGATAGTGCATCGACATCTTGAGCCCCTTCCTAGAGGCCCAAGGTCGGAAGAAGTTTCTGTTTGTGGCCATCGATTACTTCACCAAGTGGATCGAAGCCGTGCCTGTGGCCGCGATCGCCGAACAAGCCACGTGGAAGTTCGTCTGGAAGAACCTCCTCTGCCGATTTGGCGACCCAAGGTGATCACCTCCGACAACGGGAAGCAGTTCGACAGCACCTACTTCAAAAATAAGTGCGCCGAGCTCGGGATCTACAACCACTTCACCACCATGGCGCATCCCTAGGTAAACGGTTTGGTGGAAAACGCCAACCGAACACTGCTGCACGGGATCCGCACAAGAGTGGAGGCTGCAGGAGGTTCGTGGATTGACGAGCTCCCCAACGTGCTTTGGTGCCACCGAACAACAGCTCGGGTAGCAACGGGAGAAACACCATTCCACTTGGCTTACGGATCAGAAGCCGTTGTGCCTCTGGAAGTATCTCTCCCCACTCTCCGAACAACTCACTTCGACGAAGCCGCCACAACCGTTCTCTTCGGGAAAATCTTGACATGCTCGGCGAACGATAGAACGACGCCAACATTCGTATCGTTTCCTATCAGCAACGGCTTGCGCAATATTATAATGCACGGGTTCAGGAAAGGGGCTTCAACGTGGGAGATTTAGTTCTACGCTGTTGCTCGGCTTCAGATCCCTGAAGAGCGGTCGGCAAGCTCGCCCCTAAATGGGAAGGACCTTATCAGGTCTCCCAGGTCCTCGGGAAAGGCTCATACAAGCTAACTACCCCTAGTGGCGAAGCCATACCCAGGACTTGGCATGTATCTAATCTCAAGGCTTACTACCTATAAAAGCCTTTGATCGGCATCCTACTTCTCTTCTCCCCGTTCCTATGGTCAGACAAGTGCTTAGTATACCCCCTTGATCGAAACCTTTTTTACGGTTCCCAACTCTCTACGCGATACATGCAACTCTTATAAAACCGTGGATCCCAATCTGGCCGGGACGATGGCAAGGGAGAGAGAGAAAAAAGTGAAGCCATAGACAACTCCTGAAGAGGCAATTTTCATTCATGTTCTTTGCTTACAGGAAGTCCCCTTCGACCTCGATTACAAAATCTAATACAAAAAGGACATGGAGCAGCAAGGCTAAGGAGCCTACTCGGAGGGGCCAGCACCGTCGCCCGGAGAAAGCATTTGCCTAGATTGGAACTGTGCGAATAGGACTCCATCCAGACGGGCATCATTGGTACGACGCCGGCACTCTTGCACGGCACCCTCGAAGGCTGCCCGGGCGCGATCACCTAAGAGAGCCGCTCTCCATAATCCCTACCAGCCTTGAGGCCCACTCGGTAACAGCGGGCCCCATATTGCTCCAGATCTTCTTTGAAATCTACTCCGGCCTTGTATTCTGTAACGGCGCGGGGCCCCGCATCAGCAGCTACTTTGGCGATGGCGTCCTTCTCGGCCCGGGCCAAGGCCAAATTCAATTTCGAGGCCTGGAGAGCAGCCTTGAGGTTCTTCACCTCGTCCTCCAGCGCCGCCTCGCGAGCCTTATGCTGCGTTGTAAGGCCTGGCAAAAAGCAGTCTGTGCCTCCCACAGATGCTTCTGGTTCTGGGCCCGAGCAGCTAAGCCCTTAGAATGTCCACGACTTGGAGACCCCGTCCATAAGGCCCCCAAGTCAATCATCACCCACGCCATCGTCTTCATGGCCTTCTGGGTAGTATCCTCCACCTGACGCCTCTTGACTCTGATCGGCTGGAAGTCCAACACCTCGCTATCCGGTCAAGGTGGAGGCAGAAGGCTCGCAGGCAGTTCCCTTAGTGTTTCCTCAATACGACGAAGCGTCGCCTCTAGCGCCGCCACCGAGGGAACCTCGAGAAGCTTTTTCTGCAACACTTCCCTAAGGGGCCTCCGATTGTCATCAGAATCCTCAGCCCACCCCTCGCCTTCCACCTCTACTGCCTCCCCTCTGGCACCATCAGTTACCTCAATGATTGCAACAACATCAGCAACCGCCTCGGTGGGGGGCATGGGGGGCAGGACGGCCCCCGTTGCTGCGACGACCTCCTCAGTGGCCCCCGTCGCTGTGGCTGCTTTTTGGGTGGCCCCCGTAGAGGGAACCCTCTGGGTGGGACTGCATTTGGTGCTGGGGGCTCCTCCTCCTCGGTTGCGAGCACCCCTTCGGTTGTCGCACCCTCCGTTGCGCCGGTGCCCTCACCAGGTCTGGCGTCCGTCTGAGCTAGGGTCTCCTTAACCTCCTCGCAACCAGCCGCGGCGTCGTCCTCGCCACCCCTGGTGCTTGAGGCCCCCACGGGCATTTCTTAAAAATGATCCGCAATGGGGCCCTGCGGCATCGGCGCCCTTGCCTGCTCCCCGTCTGAGTTTCCAGACAAGGAGCTTACATCCATGAGCCCGAGGTCGATCGCCATCTTCTTGGCGACCTCGGGGTTTCGTTGGGCAGCACCTGGGGCATCCCCTCCTTGGACGCCCCCACAGCCTTCTGCTTCCTCTTCCACTCCAGCGGCGGCACGGCTTCCTCCTCCTCATCCTCTTCGGCGGGTGGACCAGCCGAGCATTGCGAAGCGAGCACCAGTCTTCGTTTCTTCTTCTCCTAGAGCGGGCTCTTGGCCGCCTCTCTCTCAGCCTCGTCCTCGACTGGTTGCTGCTCAGGCAGGGGCCTAGCTATGGCCCTCGAAGCCCCTTTCGTGGCAGCCTTTTTCTTCAAACGTATCTTCTCGGGCCCCTTTTCAGGGACCCCCAAGCTGGCAGTGCCCCGTCTCTCGGCATGGCGGCTTGTGGCGGCAGCAGCAGTAGGACGCTCCTCACCGACTACCACCACATACGCTGTGATGACGATTTGCTCGATGTAGAGGGCCATGTCCTCTGTATCCATGCCCGCTGCCAACTCCTTAGCAGCTGCACAAGGAAAGAGAAGTTAAAAAATAAAAAAGAAGTGGTTTCCAAGGAACGAAAGAAGGAGAGAGGCAAAACTGTCACTCACTCCATGCTCGACTGAGCCCGTGCTGGACCAGCTGGGCCTCGGTGATGTATTCCTCCACCTTCTCGATGAAGATGTTGCTGAGGCGCTTCACGAGCGCCACTTCATCCTTTTGCATGAACAGGTACAGATCCTTACGCGCGCTCTTCACCAGCGTAGGGAACCCCCACTCCGGCGCCTCTGCGTTGCACGCCAGAAAGAGGATACAATGTGTCCACCCCTTGTGGCTCGATAGCCGGGGGGAGAACTCAATCCTCATGCAGTCCGGCCGATGCTTGGTGTAGTAGACATTCTGGCTCGTCCCCGGTGACGCAGTCAGAACCAATTGGCTCCGAAAAAAGTTGGCAGTGGGCTTGATCCCCGTAACTTTGCATGATATGCAAAAGACGCATATCATCCGCCAGCTGTTCGGTGCCAGTTGAACTGGGGCGATCCCCCAGGTGTTGAGCAGCTCCGTCGCCACCGCCGGCAACGGTAGCCGGAATCCTACTTCCGGATATCATGCGACATTGTGACACACCCGGTCTTCTCCCACCAGTAGGGCTCCTCCTCCTTCACAAGCACGATGTCGTATTCCGTGCCGATGCGATACCGTTCTCGAAGCCCGTCGAAGAAGCGATACCTCTCTCGCCGGACGGCTCCTGGCGCACCATCGCCACCGCTCGCGCCAGCCATGGCCTTGCCCTTCTGCGACATCGCCGGAGATGAAGGAGACAAATAAACGGGGGAGTTCGGAAGAAAAAAGGGCTTCCAGCAAGAGGTTTTTCAACGGCGTGGTTCCCCGGCTTCGCCTATCTCATTCCATAAAAAGGAGAGAGGGCAAGAAACCCTAGAAGCCTCAGAGTGCCCTCTCCTCCAAAACGATCGTTCGGCCAAATCAACGGCCTCCTCGCTTGCCACGATATCCTCCTTCATCATGGACCCTCTGATTTTTTCAAGATGAAAGGTACGAAGCGATAATGCCGGTCGATGTTCGCACGTCCGAGGTCGCTATCGCATTAAATGCTGGCAGGACATTTGAGTGCTTTACCGCCATTCGAGCGCCCCGATTCTTGAGCCGGCTCGATGGCGTGGGGGCCAAGTGTGGTGGTCACTTCCTGCCACCCAAGCCCATCAACAAAGCTCGCGTAGCCCATGGCGAAACGAACTGACACTATATTGTCCTAGGGCATCATCTGTCCTCGGATGACCATCTCCAGTGTCCTCGGAGACACTTGCCCTGCCCGGGCCCAGAGCAGTCTTCGTGGTCATCGAGCACCAGGTTCGTCTTCCCCCAACAGGTAACCTGCTCGAGATCTACAGTCAAGGCCGCCCGAGTAGCCTCTTCATGATAGCAACGGTTACAACCGCCGCGGGCCACGCGCCCCATCATCAAGAGGTGCGTTAACTGCCAAGCATTCCAATGGGCATCTGGATATGTAACTCCCCATTACGTGCGTCAATCAAGGCGCCCTTCCAGGCATGATCCAGAGACGTTACATCAGTTCACCTCAGTGCCCATGCCTATAAAAGACATAGGTATAGTGCATGCAGAGGTACGTTGACCCTCCCGCAAACATGCCCTGACACACGAGAACCCCCATCCTCGCTAGTCACCTACTGACTTAGGTATCGGAGGGTTCACCCCGATTCTTCAACCGGGCCCCCTTGACATCTCTCTGGTGAGTGCAGGCCTTCGTCCGTCACCGGCGTTCGTCTCCTTCCTTCTCGAGGTGTTGGCTTGATAGGCTCTGGCCCAGTAAAGGAAAAAGCCTCCACACTACCTTCTAACATTTCAGGTAGTGAAGATGAGGAGTACATTTGATGACGGGACTTGTGTGCCGAGCATGACATACCCCATAGAGAGTGATTACTTAGTTAGTTAGTGAGAGAGTGGTCATCATTTGTAATCTTGTCTTTCTTTGAGAGATAAATGAAACTATAGAGTTGTTCTTTTTGACATTGGAGATTGTAATAATCATTTATGATGAATAAAAGAGTTGGATTATTGAATTACGGGCCCTATTGATATTAGTCATTTGTTTATGGCTTCTCAATACTTGCTTGTTCATCGTGCTCCCGATTAATTCTACTGTTAAAAATCCGGGTCGTGACACTGCAACCTTCAAAGCATTTGGTATTTTTTTTTTGATGAACTTTCAAAAATTCTTTCCATATTAATTTCATGAGCCATTATAGAACCAATTAGTTTATCTATAGAGAGTTCAATAAGATCATGAGCTTCTTCAATTGTAGTTACTTTGGGAGTCCATGAATGAGTTATTGACCTGAGTGTTTTTCTGAAAGTTTCTTCATTAGAAAATGCTTTTCCAAATGAACTTAAACCAACTATTATATTTGAGAATCTATTATACATTTGGGTGATATTTTCATTGGGTAGCATTTTGAACTGTTCATATTGGGAGATAAGAATATATATTCTAGTTCGCATTACTTTATCAGTTCCTTCGTATGTTACTTGTAGCTTATCCCACTTTTTTTTGTAGTTTTGCATCTAGATAGTCTATTAAATTCCTTTTTTAGATAATGCACAACATAAATAATTCTTAGTTTTATAGTTTAAGGACATATTTCTTTTATCAGCTATAGATAGAGCAGAAGTACCATCAACAAGTATAGTAAAATCATCTTGTTGAATTACCTATCACAGATCAAAATTTGTGCCTCATATGAAGTATTCCATTCTCATCTTCCAGTACTAGTAATCTTCACCATCAAAGAATGGTGGCCTTGTAACAGACTATCCTTCATAGTTGTGAACATCAGCTGCCATCTCGTCTCAAATAGTTTGATTCTTCTGAGAAAACCTCTCTCTGATACCACTTGTTGGATCAAGATGGAACTAATGATGTCCTAGACGGGGGTGAATAGTACTTCTTTGCACCTTTAAAAATTTATTTGAAAACAGATAACACTAAATAGTGATGTTAGTACTAAGTGTAGTGTGTGCAACAAGTGAAATATTTGGCGGAAACAATCACACAAAGTGCACCGAAATTTTATCCTAGTTCGGCCCTTCCCACATAGAAATCCTACATCCAGTCCCCAAGAACAACTTGGCATTTCACTAACTACCAAGAACATTTGGCCTTCTCTCAACTTGAGAGGTATTACAACCCACTTTCTCCCAAGCAAGTCATCCCTTCATTAAGGAACAATACAAACACCTACAACTGTTGGTCTTCCCTTCTCAAAAGGGGCACCACAGGGAACAAACCCCCTGCTGGTTACAATCACTTAAAAGAGTACAGCTTGTCTGCTCAAGGGGTGAGCAAACACAGAAATAAGGAAGATAGATAAAATGAAAAAGGATTGCTCTAACTCTTTCTGACTAAAAAGGTGGTGGGCTGAGGAGATGTAGAATACAAAATCCACCAAAAGAAAAGACTTCAGAATGTAGAGAGCTTCGAAGTCGAAGCTTTAAGCAGTAGGCTCTCTTCAAATCTTGTGAGCTTCTCTCTTTCTTTTTTCTGTAGAAGGTGTGGTTGTGTATGCTTGTTGAAGTTCTTTCTTTTGGTTTTCTTTTTGATTGTTGCTAGTATATCATCTATTTCAAACTTCAGCTCGTATATATGCATCAGAGAATTGAGCTTCTCGTTTGAAACTGACCATTTGAAAAATAGCCATTTGAATGATAGTTGTTGATTCTTGGATGTTGAGACCTTGAGCTTTCGGAAATGACCATTGTTCCTTCATCTCTTAGAGTCTCAATGGCTTCAGGCTATGCTGATATCTCAATAGCTCTATGAGACAACTTCATTAAATGACTGCAATCTCCATACTAATGACTGAACTTAAGCATGCTTCAGTAGGTAGCCAAATATCTCCAAGGTCAAGGAAAATGCAAATACCTCTATCCCTCTAGAGGTAGGTGAGATAGAAATATATGTAAAGTATAAAGAATTTCAGAAAGATAGATGTTCAGAGCATTTAAGGACAGACAAATAGTAGTATGGGGAATATAAAACTTTTCCTGAAACTAAGGGAGTTCTAATAGAAAGGGGATGTGGTAGGTTAGTTCTGATAGAAAACCCATGCTGCTTATACCTACCATAACATTTACTACTTAATATCTATCTACGAGAGATATGTTGTGTATGGAATGAATATTTAGAGGAGGGGTGAATAGATATTGAGCAATTAAAAAATAAGAGTTCGAGCCTATAATCAAATCAGATGAAACAATTTAGCCAATGCACATCAAACCACACAATGCAAGTGAAATTTTTAAGGTGGTTCAGCTCCAGTGTTGAGACCTATGTCCACCCCTCACTAAACCATGTGAGCCTTCTCTAACAACTCAAATGTGAGAAACACTCACACAACTGCTGATTCACCGCTTTTTACAGACCGCTGATTCACAGCCTCAGGATTGTTTCAAATATTACAATCTTTATACACAAAGCGTAGGATCAATCTTCTACTCCAACTGGAATAAACAACCAAGTAGATTGGTGTAGAGAAGAAATAGGAAAAACCAAACTAGAGAGATTTCTGAAGAAATGCAAAAATATGAAAACACTCTGCGCTGGAGTTTGGATCTGGTGAAATGTCTCCTTGAACTCCCAATTGCATCTCCTTCAGGCTTGAGCTCATCGAATTCCTCTTCTTGCAGCAGCACACGGATCAATTATCTCTGAAGTAGGTTGAATTCCGAAGCTCTGCTTCAATTGATCAATTGTAGGTCTTCGTACGGGAAGTAGACACACTCCGGCATCTTCTCCTCTTGATGAGCTGACTACTCCAAACCCTGTACTACTCTCTGAACTCAAGCTCTACTCTCTCTTTTCTTTTTCACTCTCAGATCACCACCCTTTTTCTTTCTGTGTGTGATATTCTCATCAAAGGATGACGCATGCCTTTTTGATATGCTTCACGGAATCTTCTCAGGTGGGCCCCTCAACAGAATCCCAAATAATTGGGAGATTCTTTTGCCGCCAAAAAGAGGTATCTTCTAGAACCTTGTGAGGTGTACCCAAAGTCCCAATCAATGGGCCTCGGTCACGTGTCACATCCCGAGAATTAAGCAGCAGATAATATTTGGAATAATTCGAGTCAATATTTCGAGACGTGAATAGTCGGAAAATAAGCCTCTTGCTAGCAAGCACTAATTTCGTATGAACACAACATCAGAATAGGGCCCAAATATTGAACTCAATTGAAAATTGTATTCAAATCTCATCTCATTGTATCAAAAGTAACTAATACAACTCTTTAACTATTGGATAACAAGACTAGACTCAATAAAAGGAAAAGTACATTTATTCCTCACTTCCTACTACATGAATCTAACACTTAAAGCAAACTAACTATAGATAGACTCATAGTTGGAACGCTCATCACTCGGACGCATTCCCTTCCTTGACTTGCTCCTCTTCTTGAATTTCATAGTCACCTTGAATGGTTAAAAGTAGGGAATGAGCAAACTAGCCCAGTAGGATTTATATCTCAATGTGCGGACAATGATATAAGTGATTAGCAATTTAGAACTAGGTAAGTACTATTGTCATGATATGCATGTGCGAATAAAACTCATTAAAACATGATACATGGACAAGCATGCAAGATCTAGAACGATATAACGAGCAAGAGATTATCCATAGTGAGGCAATTAACAAGCATGCAAGATATCACTTTAAATTGCAACAATTACAGGATGGCCATATCACGCAAGCAGGCAAGCAAGCACGATGACGATCATGTAACACTAATCAAGCACGAAGACACTAATGTACACCAAGGAAAGATCCCCTTGAAATGGACACTAGGACACGTGTATGTGGTTATTGTATCTAGCATTCAACAAGCAAGTACTCCCAGCGAAGATGCAACGCCAGTAATCATTATACCCCATGGTTAACAGTATATTTATGACTCTTCGTCATTGGGGCTAGACTGGAGCCCTTGGACACTCTATGTGCTTGGTCAGCATCTCACTTCATTTTAAATGTAGATACCCACAGTCATTAATGGCCTATAAGAGTTTCAAGATGTAACCATGTGTAACGTCATGTTCATGATGATGATGAGAACAAGTAGCATTTAATGTGAACATGATTCCATGATAACAATAGTCAAGAGATGATTTCGGCAGCATAACGGCGCAATTTATACTTTAGTTGACATTTTACATTAATGGCTTAAGTCTAGATTTTAAATCACACTCACGAGAACAAGAGAAGAAAGGAAGTGCATGATATCTCCAGGGAACTCCAATGCTACAACCAACTCAGTCTCCATGAGGGAATCCACAGAGTACGGAGAATTACAGAGGTCTTAGCGGAAAGGTCGCTAGTCTGCCAGTACGGAAGGACCAACAGAGAGCTTCCAATCCCCCAAGAAAAGGCTGCCTATGAGTGCAAGTGTGTAGTGATGTACATATCTTAATCCACAATACATCGGTTTCAATCTTGCGGAAAACAATTAACATGCTAACATGAGATGGAACTCTGCAATTAACTAAACATGGTTTGCACATTTTAAGATAACAATTAATCAATTTAACAAGCTAGAACAATAGATGATTTAATCAATAGTTTGCAAGAGTATATCGTAGCATTAATGAGCAATTACAATAGTCTTTACATCGTTATGTATTTAACATGGGTTGCTGGCTTTTACGTCATTAGACAGTCTACACAATGCATATTAAATACATATCTTGCAAGACTACATTAACACTGTAAAAATAGGTCTCGAGAAGGCCTTGAAATACGCGTCTGACATAGTGGACGCATTTCCTAATGATGGGTACAGTTGATACCTGGATTACTGTGAAGAGGCTAAATCACGTCCACCTATGTGGTCGCCTTTTTCATTGAGTCACGTCGGGGTATCCTGACGCGTTAATGAAATTTGTTTAAAATAGCAATATAAAAATCGCCAAAATTCTTGGGCAGGAAAACCGACTGAATCGCGGCGGGCTTACCCGTCGCATTTCAGAAGTCTTCTGATAGGTCAACAACCCACAGTTTGAGGCATGGGATGTGCCTAAATCATGTCACCATGAGCGAACACATTTAAGGTAATCCTGATGGAAGAAGCTGACATGATACCAGTCACCTGAATTGCGTCGCAGAAAATCATAGGAACATGTAGCGAGCATCATGCAACGCATATATCTTCTAATCTAGGGCTCTTGGGACCAAAGTGCCAACATGAAACTTGTTGGGAACATGGAATAAGAGAGAACTATGTTTTTGGAATCATTCAAAACGGCCTCAGGATGCATGAGACATTGTCATGAATATAAAACATGATTAACATGCGTGACTTTGGAAAAATGCTTATAACTCAAGGTGTGCTCAATGAAATTCAATAAAACCACTTGGACATGAAAGTAGACTTGATGCTCTACACATTGGTATATGCTTTACTAAGATTTGACCCGAGATCACCTACCTTCTGGGTTGAAGAAGTCTCATTCTATAGAAAACCCTCGTTCAGACAACTTGTTGAAGAATGCCTAATACACCCGGTCTACTGCATGAAAATTGGGCATTCTAGTTCGATTATAACTAGACTTGACCCTCTTTCCAGGGGCATAAGTGTTGCATGGAGTGGTTGGGTTTTGACCTACCTTTGGTCGACTCCAAGATGACTGTCTGCACAAGTCGAAGCATACGCAACGAGCTTGGTGTGGTCGATGTCCTACTCCCCAGCCGCCAATAACTCCTCCACACGACCCTAGCAAGATGTAAAACTCGTCCCCTAGGGTTTTATGGAGAGTATATATGCATCTAGGGCTTTTAGAAGTCCCATTACAACAAGGGAGGAAAGATTGCGGTTTTAGCATGTCCCCTTCCATGTTTTGAGGATCTCTCCCCCCATTAGAGTGTCTTGGCCATCAAGAAACCCGCAAGGATGGCTAGGCACAAATTTGGGTTGCCAAGAGAATCTAATTGCATCCAATTTTACCCTAATTACCTCCTTCCATTTTCAGCTCATTTAGGGTTGCGAATTTCAATGTATTTTCTTGCTTCATTTTATTCTTGCGACAAATGTTGCCCATTGGCCCAATTCTGATAATGGGTCATCTATACATGATGTTGGAGGTCTTTCCAACGTATTTATTTAATTTATGGTCGTGGCATAATTCCGTGTTAACAGTTTTTCGACCTAGTTTCCTAATTTGGATAATTAGTCACGTTGTGACGTACACTTGGTCAATTGGTTTTCTTTTTCTTGAATTTCTTCGTGGAACATTTTATGGATAATATTTGGGGTTGATTTATGATTTTTACAGATTTTTTCGATGAGTTCTTGCACATACAATGGTGGTATGTATAACTTTAATCATTATGATATTATAGAAATTATTTATTTCCATGTATTTAAAATTTTAAATTACTAAATTTTCCGGGGTGCTACACCCTCCCCCACTTAAGAGAATTTAGTCCTCAAATTCATAAATAGAAATTTATTTTACAAGCGAGGTGTGCTTACTTGTGTATGGCTCCGGATATCTTTTGCGCATAGCTTCGTTGGTTACCCACGTCTCATCCTCTTCCATGCGTTGATTCCATCTCACTCTTACTAGTGGGATGACCTTGTTTCTTAGTTGGCACAGTTCTCGGTCCACGATCTTAATTGCCCTTTCTTGATATAAGTTTCGTGTTTGTTGAACTCCAAAAGTTCATATTCTATAATATGATATGGATCTCGCACATACTTCTTCAACATGGATATATGGAACACATTGTGTATTCCATCCATTTTTAGTGGTAATGTCAGACGGTATGCAACTTCGCTGACTCTCTCGAGGATTTCGAAAGGACCGACGAACCTTGGTGACACTTGCCTTTAATGCCAAACCGCCTGATCCCATGGCCTGGAGACACCTTTAAGAATACATGATCACCAACCTGAAACTCCAGGTCTCTCCTTCTATTATTTGCATATGCCTTGTGTCTTTGTTGCGCCACAACCATTCTTTCTCTGATAAGCTTCACCTTCTCTGTGGTTTCCATTATCATCTCTGGTCCTAGTATTTTTTTTTGCCAACTTCATACTAGCATATTGGAGATCGGAAACTTTTGCCACAGAGTGCTTCGAATGGTGCCATTTGTATGCTAGCCTGGTAGCTATTATTGTAGGCGAACTCCACGAGAGGTAAGTGTTCATGCCAACTACCTCCAAAATCTAGGACACATGCTCTGAGCATATCTTCAATTACCTGATTGGTTCTCTCCATCTGACCATTAGTTTGTTGATGGAAAGCCGTGCTAAAGTTCAGTTTAGATCCCAAGGATTAATGCAGTCCTTTCCAAAAGTGTGATGTAAACATAGGGTCTCTATCAGACATGACAGACACCGGTACTCCATGTAGTCTTACTATTTCCTTCTCATACAATGCAGCTAAGACATCCACTGACCACTTGTTCTTTACTGGCAGAAAGTGAGTGGACTTAGTTAAGCGGTCGACTATAACACATATGCCATTGAATCCACCTCTAGATTTAGGTAGTCCGAAAATAAAGTCCATCCCTATATCTTCCCATTTTCATGTCGGGATTTCTAGGGATTTATGTTAACCTACAGGTCACAAGTGTTCCGCCTTTATCTTTGTACATGTTAAGCATCAGGCGACATATTCCGCCACTTCCCTCTTCATATTTGGCCACCAAAAGTTTCTTTTCAGATCTTGATACATTTTGGTAGTTCCAGGATGAATGGTATACCTGGTCTCGTGAGCCTCCTCCATAATCATCTTCTTTGTCTCTGCATGGTCGGGTACACAGACTAGATCACAGAACAATAATCTTCCTTCTTCAGTTACAGAGAAATCCGGCCTCTGGTCTAGATTAGCCTTAATCTCCACGAGCACAGGGTCATTGTCTTGGAGTGCTATAATGTCCTCCAATAGTGTAGGTTGTTCCCTTACACTAGCAATAAGGCATCCCTTCTCCTTGATGTCAACATCAATATTTAACTTGGCAAAGTCTTCTAATAACTTCCATTCGCTCACTATTAGACTTGACAATGTGATCATTAGCTTTCTACTTAGAGCATCTGCCACAACATTTGCTTTACTTGGATGATATTGGATTGTGAAGTCGAAGTCTTTGAGATACTCCAACCACCTCTATTGTCTGAGAAAACAGATACTTCATGCTTTTATGGTCAGAAATCACAATGAACTTCTCACCATAAAGATAATTACGCCATATGTTCAACGTGAAGACTATAATAGCCAACTCCAGATCATGTACAAGATAATTGTCCTCGTGCTTCTTCAATTGTCTGGACGCATAGCATATGACTTTCCCATTTTGCATCAGCACACATCCTAGGCCGATCCTGGATGCATCGGTGTATACTTCAAAACTACCCCCAGCGATTGGGAATGTCAGTACAGGTGCTGAGGTGAGGTGTGTTGGATCTCTTGTTTTGATGATGATTTAGTATGATTCATACAAATATGGAAATCATGCTTCAATTATATTTAACATTATTTTTTCATGTGTAGCTCAAAGAAATGCTCAAGCAATGACAGTGGTGTCGACACAATTAAGATAATGTGTCAACACATAGTGCATTTTCAGTGCAATTAATCAAGATGGCAAGCCAGTTGTGTCGACACAACTCAAGTGGTGTCGACACAGCTCATGCATCCAGCAAATCAGAAAAGGAAGAAGTGGCTAGTGGTGTCGACACAGTCTGCCTGTGTGTCAACACTCACTGTCCCTCCCAGAAGCTTGATATGAAGCTAGTGACCAGTAGTGTCGACATAGTCTATCTATGTGTCGACACTCACTGTCCCTCCCTAGAGCTTGATATGAAGCCAGTGTCTAATGGTGTCGACATAGTCTGCCTGTGTGTCGACACTCACTGTCCGTCCTAGAAGCCAGTTTCAAGCCAGTGCATTGTGTGTCAACACATGCCTGTTTGGTGTCGACCCACCTCAGATATTTTTCTTAGATTTGAAATGCAGGGACACGTGGATGGTTTTGGTTGAGGGTTTTTGAGCGGGAATCTTTGTGCCCCCAAACTCCAAGGAATCTCGTTGATCCATGGGACTATAAATGCCCCTTATCCACTCAAACTTGGGGTACACATGCATTAGTTCTTCCAACTCCCAGAAGCTTTAGGCGATTTCAGAAGAGGACTTCATCCTAGAGAATTTTCTCCAGATCTGATGGAATTGAAGCTTCAAGCACCTTGGATGATCCATCTCAAGAGGACTCTCAGAATTTCAGAGTCTTCTTCCTAGATTTGAAGCAGAAGAGCTGATCTCCCACCTGGAAGCAAAACAGGGAGATTCAAACCAGACATTCCCAATTTTCAATTCGATTGTCTAGTCTAGTTCTTCACCTTAATCTCATATCATTGTGTGTGGTTTGTGATATTGATGCAATCCTTGTGCCGAATTTCATGTATGTGTGGTCAGATCTGAGATCTTTGCATCTCAGAGTGTGTGTTGATCTGTGTTGCTTTTTCTGAACTGGCAACATAAGCCTTATTGTGTGTGTGTGTGGATGGTGGATGTAGGATACACAATTGTGTAATTCGAACCACCCTAAATCACTGTGTCTCTGTTTGTTTGCTTGTGCGCTAGATGTTCTGGTAGGCTCGTTGTTGTTGAATCATCTGATCAGTCTAAAGTGTTCAGAACTGTAATGGTGTTAGATTCAAGTCACATTCAATTCTTCTAAGATTATAATCGAGTGAATTTTAATCTTGAGAAATCTATTCAACCCCCCCCCCCTTCTAGATTTCTTCAAAGCAGTTTTTTCCGCAACATTTCATTTCGTATCAGAGCAGGTTCTCATTGCACTTGACTAGTGTTGTCTAACGATCAAGAGTCTTTGCTATAGAAATCACAAAGGGATTTGTGGCTAAGGGTCATTCAGTTACTAGGCCTCCTTTTATCGATGGATTGACTTTTCATATTGGAAAAATAGGATGCATGTATTCTTGAGAGCTCAGGACTATGAGCTCTGGAAGATTGTTGACAAGGGACCTGCTGAACTTCCAGAAGATGAAGATTTGTGGACCAAGGATCAAATAAGAAGTCCACACTCAACTGGAGTGCCATGAACATGATGCAGTGCGCAATTCATCCCAAAGAGTACTCCAGAGTGTCATCATGTAAGTCTGCTAAGGAGATGTGGGATAAACTCCAGCTGATATATGAGGGAACCTCTGAGGTAAGGGAAACCTAGGCAAGTATCTTAGTCTCAGAGTATGAAATTTTTAGAATGAAAAGTGATGAGACCATTTCTAAGATGTTTGCTAGATTTATGCTTATTGTGAATGGTCTTAGGGGTCAAGGAAAGGATTACTCCAATAGTGATATTGTCAGGAAAATACTTAGGTCTCTTCCATCAACATGGCACACAAAGGCTACTATGATTGAGGATTCAAAGAATTTGTTAATCATGAAATTAGATGAGTTGATAGGTTCACTAATGGCATATGAAATTAATTTGATAAGAAATGCATTTGTCATTACATCTAAGAAACCTATTTCTTTAAAAGCCTCATCGAGTTCAAAAGTTATTGTTGATAAATATGATGATACTGATGAGTCTTCTGATGAAAAAGATGATGATGAATTGGCCTTACTGACAAGGCAATTTAAAAAGTTCTTGAGAAAAAAAGGGAAAGGTAAGTTCAAATCATACAATAAAAGGGATTTTTCAAAGAAAAATGATTTTAATATGAAATTGGAAACAAACAAGAAGACTGATATTATCTGTTATGAATGCAGGAAACCAGGACACATGAGAGCGGAGTGTCCTGACTTGAAGAAATAATTGAAGAATCAAATGTTCAAGAAGACAAGAGCAATATTGTCCACATGGAGCGATGAGGATGATGAAGAACAAGAAGAAAGTGGATCAGATGAGGAAGAAGTGACATGTCTCATGGCTAGACATGAAGAAAACAATGAGGTAAGCTCCTTTTTAAAGATTTCTCAACTGATGAGTAGGAAGAGGCATATGTTGTACTATTTGAAAAATTGTGTGAACTGAGATCTAAGAACAAAATATTGAAAAAGAAAATTAACTGCATATTGCATAACGCACAAGAATCTGAGCAAATAAATTTGTTGAATGATGAAATTATTAACATGAAAAAGGAACAAGAATGTTTGATGAACAACTTGATGTCATTAAGGAAAGATGTCAGTCCACTGAAAAAGAAAAACACATCCTAATAGACGAAAATGAAAAGCTTAAAAAAGAAAAAAGAGGTAATTCAGGAAGAATTAAAAACTGCCCAAAAAGAACTAAATGACAAGAAAGAAACCTTGTCAAAGTTTGTCAAAGGCAAAGAAAATCTAGATGCAATGTTAGGAGTTCGGATGACACTACTAAGCATGGTTTAGGCTTTCAGCTTGAAAACAAGAAGAAAATTGGGCAAACCTTGATAACTTCATTTGTCGAAAGGAAAAATAAGACATTGCAGATATGGCTAGAACCTTGTTGATTGAAAGTCAGCTTCCAAGGAGATTTTCGGCAGAAGCTGTCAACACCTCTTGCTATGTTCTCAACAGGGTTATGGTAAGACCTGTCCTTAAGAAAACTTCCTATGAACTCTTGAAAGGTAAGAAGCCTCACATTCCTATTTTAGAGTCTTTGAAAGTAGACTCTTCATTCACAATAATGATAAGCATGATCTAGATAAATTTGAGAAGAAAAGTGATGTAGGCATTTTTCTGGATACTCTGAGAATTCAAGGTCATATAAGGTATTAAATAATGAGTCAAGAACTGTGGAAGAAACTACACATGTAATTTTTCATGAAAATTGTGAGAAACCTACTGACCATGATTCTTGCAGGAATCAGGAAGAAGATGCTGACATTCTCTTGAAAGAATCAGATCAACCACTTGAATGAATGAAGAAGCTGTTGAACATGAGGATGTGTCGACACAACATAACATTACAAGAGGTAATTTTAAATATTCCAAAGATCACCCACTTGAGAATATTGTAGGCAATGTCAATGATAGAGTCCATAATAGTTCTCATTTCAAAAATATCATTGAACAAGACAAAATGGCTTTTATATCTCAAGTGGAACCTAAAAATATTGAAGAGGCCTTAGAAGATAATTCTTGAGTAGAAACAATGCATAATTAATTGAATCAATTCAAAAGGAATAATGTTTGGAGTCTAGTTCCCAAAAATCCTGAAAACTCAATAATTGGAACTAGATGGGTATTTAAGAATAAATTGAATGAGGAAGGATAATTGTGAGAAATAAAGCTAGAATGGTTGCAAAAGGATACAATCAGAAATTTGGAGTTGACTTTGAAGAGTCCTTTGCACCAGTAGCTAGATTAGAAGCTGTGAGAATTTTATTGGCATATGCATATCAAGAAACTTCAAATTGTTTCAAATGGATGTGAAAACTACCTTTTTGAATGGTTATATTAAAGAAGAAGTGTTTGTTGCTCAACCTCCTGGATTTGAAGATCATGATAAACCTAACCATGTTTATAAAATGCACAAAACTTTGTATGGAATGAAAGGCTCGAAGAGCATGGTATGACAGGCTAAGCAGTTTTCTGGTTAGTATAATTATTCCAGAGGTAAGGTGGATCAAACTCTTTTCACAAAATCAGTCCACAATCATATCATTGTAGTTCAGGTAAATGTGGATGAATTATTTTTGGTTCCACCAATCCTTCACTGTGTGAAGAATTTTCTATCACATGCACAATGAATTTGAAATGAGTCTCATGGGGGAATTAAATTTTTTTCTTGGTTGTAGGTTAAACAACTGAGGATGGATTCTTATTAATCAAGCCAAATATGTCAAAGAATGCTCAAAAGATTCCATTTTGAGCAAGCCAAGCCAGCATCCACTCCCATGAGCACAAGGATCAAGTTGGACAATGATCAAAAAGGTAAATTAGTTGATGCAAAGCAGTATAAAGGTATGATTGGATCTCTCCTATATCTTACTACAAGTAGGCCAGATATTCAATTTAGTGTGTGTCTTTGTGTTAGATTTCAGTCTAGTCCAAAGGAAAGTCACTTGCTTATAGTTAAGAGAATTTTTTGATATCTCTATGGTTCTTGTGAATTGGGTTTATGGTATCTAGTTGGGTATCATGTTGATTTAATTTCATATTCTGATACTGATTATGCTGGATGTGAACTTGATAAGAAGAGTACTAGGGGATATTGTCAATTCTTGGGAAATTGCATGATAACATGGGCATCCAAAAAGTAACACTCGATTGCAGTCTCTACTACAGAAGCAGAATATGTTGCTACAGAGAGTTGTTTAGCTCAAGTGTTGTAGATTAAAAGTCAATTGCTTGACTATGATATTGATATTGTATGTTCATCTATCATGTGTCACAATACTAGTGTAATTAATCTCTCCAAAATCTCAATTCAACACTCCAGAACAAAACATATTGAAATCAGACATCATTTTCTTAGGGATGAAGTTGCAAATAAAAACATTGAACTAGAATTTATCCCTACTGAAAAACAAATTGCAGACATCTTTACAAAATCATTGGCTGAAGATAGATTTACATCCTTAAGAAGGGAACTTGGAATATGCAACATGGAATAAAAACTGAAAACAATTTGATTTCTTATGCAAAGATTATGTGGTATATCAAATGGTGATTTGTGGAAGGACAAGTCATGCTTGTCTGAAAGCTATCACTATGTGTTGAGGGAAATCCTCCACTCAGTACCAATGATCTACCTTGTGTAAGAATCATTAATTAAAAAAAAAATTAAAATTTTTTTTTGGCTATGTTTGAAACATGCTTAATCATGCTTGTTTGCTTGCTGAAATTGAATATTGAGATTCAGTGTGTATGATTTGAATATCATATGTTTCATTAATGCACATGTTGAGGGGGAGCATTATTGCTTGAGAAGTGAAAGTGTGTTCTGAAAGAAGGTTTCAAAGGAGTCAGATGTGCACATGAAGTATTTGAGAACAAGCTACTATGTTTGATCAGATTTTTTGAGAATATATGAGGTTCTGCAATGCTATCAGGTCGACACACAGTCGGGTAGTGTCGACACCAAATCTTTGTTCTTCAGCTATGTGTGATTCTTTCACAGTCTTAAGGTCAACACACCATTTCTATGGCATTCTCAAAACGTTCAACCTGATTCACATTCATTTCATTTGACTATCTTGTAAATTCTTTGGTTGAAGACAGATTTTCTTTAATTTTGATGAAAAATTGATAAGATCAATAATTGAGGGGGAGCTAAAGGCTTCATTACTTTTTTCTCATCAAACCAAAACTGATTCAGTAAGTTGATGAATATGTAATTCATGAAATGTTCATGAATTCTTCTGAAGAAGCAAGGAATGAATTCTTAATTGTCATAACATATCTTTCAGTCAACATTCTTTTATTTTCTGAACATCTAAAGTAATTTGATTCTTTAGTTGAAAAATGTTCAATTTTGTATTGACTTTACACATTTCTTTTAAGATTGATGAAGGGTAAAGTTGTGTCAACTTCTTAATGTTCTTTTACAAAGTGTTTTTCTAGCAGCAAGCATGAATATACATGAGAAACTACACACTTCATAAAAAGTGATGATCTATGTATGTCATGGTGTCATGCTATCTCTGTTCTAAGGGGTCAAATCAAAAATATTGAAAACCAATGTTAACTGAGTAACTGGAAATATTGGCCTCTGATAAACGTATATTTCCATATCAAAAGGTTATCATTAACCCCTAGAAGCAAGATAATTAGTAAATCTTCAGAAACCAGGGACTCTGGTGTGTGAAAAGCATGTGTACTTAAGTGAAAAAGATTTACTACATTTGAATGCTCATTGCCTTCATTTTAAAGAAACATCAATTAACCTAAATTAGATCTTTTGAGGGTTTAACTTCAATATAGATTGCTTTTTTCCTGAAGAATCACATTACCTTGGTTAGTAAGGTGTAAAAGAATGAAATTGTCTGAGGCGAATATTTTATTTCTATTAAGTTGTCATCCTGGTGCTTCAGAATTTTTCAATGATCAAATCTTGACAGATATTTTTCAACTCAATGAATTTGTAATGGAATGATGATGAGAAATTGGAAATGAAATCTTTAACATATTAAAAATCATTGAATAATTGATTTTAGATGTCTTTAATCATTATAAAGCTTTTCCTTCTCATATTTTTTCAAAAATTCCATAATTTTTACCAACTCAGGTCAACACTTCCATCATGTGTCGACACACTTTTCTGTCCGGTCGACACATTTTGATTGTGTCGACACTATTGGACCTAGCTGCTAGTCCCAATTTGGGTTAAATGGCCTGGGGGTTCATCTTATCCCCTTTGTTCTTTTGTCGAACCCGTTCATAAATGCCCAAACTCCTAGGTCGACCCTACCTCTTTTCGTTTCCTAAGCGTTTGAACTTCTCCCTCCTCCAACTTCCCTGGAAACAATCCTCTGCGTTTTCCAGAAATCATCATCGAACTTCTGGGCTTCATCCTCTCTTCTCCTCTCCTGCAACCATGGCACCCAAGCAAACTCCAAAGCGTGGCGCCAAGTCTAGAGCGGCTACAAGGGGTGTACTCATCGAGGAACCCCAACTAGAAAGAAGAAACAAGTTTCGGCATGATCCATCCAAGAGGAAGCTAGACTCTGATCCTTCTGACACACCATCCAAGTGGGGCAGATGTAGTGCCCTAGAATTTTTATTGAATCATATAATGCAATTGTGTATGTATTTCTGCTTTTAGCTGCATGTTGTTCTGTGTTGATATTGGCGTCAAGATCTTCTAACGTTGACTGATGTTAGCAACGTGATCGTTTGCCGTTTACTTCTTGTTAATGACAGCTTCTTGTGTCGTTTATTATTTTCTAGAATAATGGATTTTTCGGGCAAGTATGTTGTCAACTAAATCGATTGACGTCTACATCATGGCAGGCCGCAACTTAGGTTGACATTAACCTGACTTGCCTATTTTTGATGTTACCATTTCGGGGGAGAGAAATCAGACATTTCCAAAAGTATTCAATGGGTAGATTCGTGTGTTTCTGATCCAATGGCTAGGATTAAGTTCGGGCTAGGCATAGGGATCTTTATAAGACCTCGTGTTGGCCTTTGGAAGGGATTTTCACACTCTTTTTGGAAGAGAGGAAGGGGTTACAGAGCTTGTTCGTGCGGCCTGAAGCTTTCTGGACCAAGAAGGATCATCCAGCATCGAGATCAGGGGCTTCTCCAAGCGGGGGAGCTGTGCAAGAAGCAATTTCTGAGCGATTGAAGTCATGGAGGAGGATTGCCTACTGCCAAGGCGGGCTTCTTCGGATCTCTTTTCATCACTCCAGAAGGAGGGTTAGAGGCAAGTAACATAGGGGATCGGTTTAGGATAGTTTAATCTTTAGTATTATTATTTTTACAGATTTTTAAACCATGGAAATAACGTGCGAGAAAGGGTATAAGTTTTGTCATTTTATGTGAAGTTTCTGTGTTTTCTGGACGAATGAACTTGACGTCCATATCGACTGCCGCTTAGTTTTTGTAAACGACAACATCGACTGTTGTTGATTTCTTGTAAACGACTAAGTTTTGGACATCTACTATATGTGAACGGCGCTATGTGCCGCCGTCTACTGATATTAACGACGGGATATGTGGTCGTTGACTTGGTGTAAACGCCACATATTTGGCTGTTGAGTTTATCAGTGCTGTAAATTTCTGAAATCTGATTATATTTAATTAACTGTGATAAATGCATGTATGAAATTTCAGCCAGGTTATATTTTTGTGTGTTTCAGTGCTGTTATACTATGGACAGGACGCTACAAAGATGAATAGGCTGTGTGTATATATGTATGGTTGTTCCCTTGGATTTTTAATTGAATTAGCAAAAGAAATATGAAATGACTCAAACATTATCCATGTTGTATTGTTGAAATTGAAGACTGTACTACTGTTAGTTGGAGCTACAGACCTACTGTATTCGATTCTTGTATATAAATTGCAGGATTTAATCACTATTATATCATGTTAAGTAGGTCATATTTATGAAGAGTAATCACGAAAAATGTTTACAGAACTCACAAAATTATGAAAATTTGCATGTACGTGGTTTGATCTGAATCAGATTTACTGTCAACATTTCAGGATTTTTAGATCAATGTACATATTGTTATGATTTTCTGAATGGAAGAATGCAAATAGAATTTGAATAAACATGAGAGTATATGTGCATGAATGGATGTGATATAAGTAGTACCATGATAGGTTTCTGTTATACAGTAAAGTTTAATTTCATAATTGAGAAAGGCATACTATGCGATATTTCATTATAATCTTGATAAGTTATGCATGAATGTATGAAAGCATGATAGAATTGTATGAGAATGCAGATTGTATGATTGCATACATGTTAGTGCATTTGAAATGAATTGGCCAATAAGACATTGCTATGATAGAGATAACTACAAGGAACTACACCATAGAATGCCCCTATGGTAATGGTTCACCTACATGAATCTGTGGGCAACGGAATGAAATCCTAGAGGAAGACATGTTCTACTGGTTAAAGTGGGAAGGACCTTCCCCGGTATTGCGCAATAACCTAGACTTCATCACTGTTTTGCCTAGGTGATAAGTGAATGACTACATGCTACATGATCTCTATTCATAGTGTGAGCCATGTCTTGGCAACTGCATGAACTACATGAACTACATGACTACATGAACTACATGTCACTTGTTATATGAACTACTTGTCTACATGATGAATGACAACATGATCTACGTGTTATATGCCATATGATCTACATGTCAACTTGTTATATGAACCACATGCTACATGTTAAATTGACTAATTGCTACATGAGGACAAATTGCATGTTACATAATGTTTATTAGAGATTTACTTGAAATTTGTTTACATGCTACATGACATTGAACATATGTTTTAAGAAATTGATTACATGCTATGCCATAGGTACATGTTTAGTTCAAATGATACATTATGAGATATAAGCTATATGTTACATGAAATGTTTTGTTTCCATGATAAATAACCACGTTATGCAAAGAATGATTGCCAAATGACTTAGAGCATGTGAATAGGAAGAGTTATATGATATCAAGGATGTGGTAGGAATATGTTATCATGTTTTAAAACCTAGTATATGTTATATCTTAAACTGTCTTTCATGTGACTTGCTGGGTCTTGTAGACTCATACTTGATTAACATTTCAGGAGAAACAGAGGATACCCAGGAGTTAGTGCACACTGACTCAGAGCGTGAGCATGTGGAGACTTAGTGCTTTGCTTGAGAATTTGAGAGACTATGTATGTGAGGAAAATATGTACCTTTGGATTTTATGCATTTTGGACTTATGGATTGTAATAAATTGGACTAGTGTTTCTTACCTTTACGCTTTAGACTAAATATTGAATATGATGTTGATTGAAAATTTGGTTCCATGTTCCGTTGAAATTGGTTGGAATTAAATTGTCATTTATGTATATCTCAATCTATACCGTCTATTATTGGATATTTTTTCACTGTAATACCTCTATTGGATTCAATGTGAATTGGAATAACTGTACTGGGTCCAAGAGGGGCATTACAGAGATTGGTATCAGAGCGTTCCAGGTTGAGCATATACATAAATGGAATATCAACATTGTGCTCATATTCTTAAGTCTGCATAAGGAATTAGTCCAAGATTTATGTAGATTAATAGGTTATTATAAAAGATGCTTGTTTTGCAGACTATGGCTACCCATGGACGTAGAGAAGCAGGCCAGACCCAAGGCGATGAGTCGGTAGGAGGTTCGTTGGACCAGACAAGCGTACCTTTGCCACTTCCACCACCACTTGTGGATTATGGAGCATTGATGCAAGGATTGGTGCACGCGATGCAGGCTCAGGCTCAAACGGCAGCTGCTTTGCAAGTGCAAGTGCAGGCTCAGGTCAGTAGTTAAGAAGCATTACCATGGTGTTGAATGGAAGAAATTATCTAAGAGCTCAACTTGGATGTAGGCGCAGGCATCTACTCACGAGGCAGGAGGAGTGTCGATGATGGAGAGGTTAGGAGGATGACCCCACCATTCTTTAAGGGGGAGAGTGATCCATCATGGCAGAGAGTTGGCTTCGGGAAATAGAGAAGATGTTTTGTGCTATCCGATGCGCAGAAGAGGAGAGAGTGATTTTAGCTACTTATATGCTGCAGGTAAAGTTGGTTTTAAAAGGATTATGTATGTTGTTTGTGGTGCATCCTTAGACGTATCTACCTTCTTTTATAGGAGCGTGCCGATGTTGGTGGTCGTCTGTACTACGCACACTGTTTGATGATGGAGATAGGGAGGTTGCATGGGCTAAGTTCGTTTGTCTGTTCAGGGCGAAGTATATTCTAGAGCATGTGCAAGATCGCATAGAGCAGGAGTTTCTGACATTGACCCAAGGGTCAATGAATGTGCTTGAGTATGAGGCAAGATTTGCAGAGCTGTCCAAGTCTGCACCTCACATTGTGGCCGATGAGCGGAGGAAAGTGAAGAAATTCATCATGGGGTTGAAGCCGTCCCTGAGGACTAGACTGGTAGCTCTTGGGCATCGATCTATGGAGGAGGCTTTGTTAGCGGCATGCATGCAGGAAGCCGAGATGGAGGTTTATCTGGAGGAGAAGAGGGTTTCTTTGAAGAGGCCTAGATGAGCATTTCAGTGGCAGGATAAGAAGAAGAAGGCCTCGGCATTTCAGCATAGAGCAATGGTACCAGCGAGAGTGGCTGCACCGACATGGGGAGGAGGCACAATTGCAGAAAAGCACTTGTGTGCTTAGTGTGGGAAGCATCATGGAGGAGAGGTTTGTTGGGTTACTTCTGAGAGATGCTTGAGGTGTGGTGACAAGAACCACAAGATCCGAGATTGTCCGAAGATGGCACAACAGACTACAATGGCAGTAGCACCAGCAGTAGCTAGACCAGCACCAAGAGCAGTAGGGAGACCGAGGGCTCAGGCTCGAGTGTTCGCTTTGGCGAGAGATGAGGCAGAGTTTGCAGAGCACGTCGCAGAAGGTACGATTTCGATTATGGGAATGCATGCATGTGTTCTATTTGATACTGGTGCTACGCATAGCTTTATTTCTGAGTAGTTTGCAAAGGTTTTGATGAAGGAGTCTGATCTAGTTCCAGAAGTGTTGGAGGTTTCCTTGTCTGTTCATACTCCAGCCGGGACTATCTTGACTGGGGAGTGTTTTTCTTCTCTTCATGTGAATATCGAAGAGCGAGCTTTACCTGGTACCTTTTACCTATTAAAGATGAAGGACTACGATGCTATTTTGGGCTTAGATTGGCTCGAGGAGCACTATGCCCTTATGGATTGTAGGAGGAAGATTATTATTTTCTGGATTCCTGGTGAGGAGGAGTTTGTTCATCCCTTACCAAGAGCATGTCGAGTAAGTTTGTGATTTCGGCTCTAAAGGCAACCCAGATGTTGAGCAAGGGTTGTGATGGCTTTCTTGCTAGTGTGGTTATATCTGAGGATTCGAAGAAGGTCTTGACTGTGGAGGATATAGATATAGTCTGAGATTTCAGTGATGAGATATGGCTTTTAGGATGAGATATGGCCATTATGAGTTCTTGGTCTTGCCATTTGGTTTGACAAATGCTCCAATAGTTTACATGGACTTTGTTGGGTTTTCAATATATCATGTTTTTGATGATCACATTAATATCCTTGAACATTGATTAATGCAAAATTGATGTGTTAATTAACATGAAAAACACCATGAAAGTGATTATGTTAAAATTGCTAAATCATACAATGTATATCACTAACAATGTATTTACATGTAGGTGCACAAGCATGAAAGATGGAGCATCAAAGAGATGAGCAAACAGACCAAGGCAATGTCAAAGAAGTGTATCTGTCGACAGGCCAGGGTATGTGTCGACAGATACACACAGACAACCCAAGACAGACTTCAGTCTTGTATCCCTGAGTGCACCTGTCGACAAATGCAAATTACCTGTCGACAGATACACTCAGAAGTTCAGATTTCTGAAACCCAGTTCTCAGACTGATCATGGACTGAGCGCATCTGTCGACAGATGCAAGTGCACCTGTCGACAGACGATGGAAACATGAAATTCAAAAATTCTAATTTCAGCCCCATTTAGGTGTCTCCTTCCTCCACGACCCCCACCTTTACCTAACACTATATAAGCATCCTTTTGGAGCCAAATTCGCACAGAGCAGCCCCCCAACCAAGAGCCTCCAAGGGACTAAGAGGAAAAGCCCCAATTTGCTGCTCTGCTTCAATCCTCCGCCCAGATCGTCGTGGAATCACCATCCATGCGGAGTTGAAGCCGGATCGTCGTCAATTCAACCTTCTACATCGATCAGTCTACATCCAATCGATGTTTGAAGAGCGTCTGGACGATCCACGAGAAGAACTCCAACTGGATTTGTTCCCCAACTCTAAATTCTTCTCCATTTCACAATTTCCATTCTATTGTGTGTGTGTGGTTGTGTTTCAAGCATCCCTTGTGCTTGATCCACGAAATTGTGGTTGTTCTGATTGTGGTTCATCAGACAACGTGTGTGTGTGTGAGTTGTTGTATTGAACTCGCTCATAAGCAGTCGTTTCTGCGTGTGTGTGTGGACGGTGGATGTAGGATACACGAGTTGTGTACTCCGAACTACCTTAAATCATCGTGTCCTGTGGTTTGTTCACGTTTTGCGATAGATGATTGGTAGGCACGTTGTTCATACCCACGTTTGATACCCTGTTCTCATTTATATCAACTCAAGCTTTCTTATATTCAATCGAATTCTAATCAAGTTTCATTAAGATCGTTGTGGCACCGAAAAGAAGCCATCAGTAATTAGAAATTGCCGTAATCTATTCAACCCCCCTTCTAGATTACCATATTGTGTTATTCCGCATACCCTTCAATTGGTATCAGAGCAAGGTTTCTCGATTTACAGTTTTCGTAATTTGATCTAGCGTTCAGGATTCTCTATCTTATGGATTCTAGCAAAGGGTATATGGCCGAGGGACATTCAGTAACCAGGCCACCCTATTTTGATGGCACTGACTATCCTTATTGGAAAAATCGTATACAGGTATTTTTGAGAGCTCAAAATTACGAGCTGTGGAAAATAGTCCGCAAGGGACCATATGAGTTGCACGAGAACGAAGACACCTGGACGAAAGACCAAATAGCTAAAGGAACTCTCAACTAGAGCGCACTAAACATGATGCAATGTGCGGTGCATCCAAAGGAGTTCTCAAGAGTCTCCACATGCTCAACAACAAAAGAGATGTGGGACAAACTTGAACTCATCTACGAAGGTACGTCCGAGGTAAGGGAAACCAAAGTTAGCATGTTAGTGTCTGAATATGAAATGTTCAAGATGAAAACTGATGAAAACATATCAGACATGTTTGCAAGATTCATGCTAATAATTAACGTGCTAAAAGGTCTTAAAAAGGAATACTCTGAAAGTGACTTAGTAAGAATGATACTTCGATCTCTTACTTCATCTTGGAATACTAAGGCCACTGTCATTGAGGATTCCAAAGACCTTTCTAAAATGAAATTGGATGAACTAATTGGCTCCTTAATGACATATGAAATCAACATCAAAAGAAAAGAATTAGAAGAAAATCCTAGGAAGTCAATTGCTTTAAAAGCATCCAACAAAACATCAACAAGCTCCAAGAAATCCATTCAACAAGATAGTGATGAGCAAGAAACATCTAGTGAGAGTGATAATGATGAAATGGCAATGCTCACTAGACAATTCAAGAAATTTCTGAAGTTCAAAAGGAGAGACACACGTAACTCCAAACCTTTCCAAAAGAAAATTTTTCACAGAAACATGAGTCCAACAAAAAATCTGATATTGTTTGTTATGAATGCAAGAAACAGGGGCACATGAGAGGAGAATGCCCGGAACACAAGAAGAAGCTGAAGAAAGAAAAATTCATCTTCAAGAAAGCCAAAGCAATGTTGGCAACCTAGAGTGATGAAGATGAAGATGCACAAGAAACATCCGATGATGTAGAAGTAAAATGCTTAATGGCAAGGAGTGATGACTCCACCGAGGTAAACTTCTCATTTGATAATTACACTGCAAGTGAATGGGAGGAACATACACTACTCTATTTGAAAAATTTTGTGAATATAGATCTGAAAATAAGGCATTGAAAAAGAAATGCAACTCCCTTGTGCATGATAAAAATACGATGAACGAATTGCATTCCTGATAAAAGAAATAGAAATGATGAAAGTTGATGAAGAGACTCATAGTGAAGAGATGGATTGCTTGAAAATGAAATTACAAGAAACACAAAAAGAAAAGGACTGTTTAAGCCATTCTCTTGAATTCCTTCAAGAAGAACATCTAGAAACAAAGAAAAAGTTGGAACAAACTGAAAAGGAATTGAAAGAAAAATCTGAGGACTTAATGAAATTTGTAAAAGGAAAGCAAAATCTAGATGCGGTTTTGGGTGCTAAAGTACATGTAACCAAGCATGGGTTAGATATCAACCTGTCAAACAAAAGAAAATAGGAGAGTCATTGATCACTTCCTTTGTTAATCCTAGCCCAAGCACAAGCAAGCATGTTCCCACAAAGCATAACACAAGTCAATCTCAGACCAAAGTATTGCAACCCAAACAAAATGTTCCCAACAAACAAAAGAAAAAGCCACCTGTCGACAGATGGAATGGTGCCTGTCGACAGGCAAGAACAACTTCAACTAATAAACTGTCTATCAAGCAACAAAAAATGAAAAGAAAATTCCTTCATGCAATGTGTGTAAAAAGATTGGTCTTGATAAAAAACAATGCTGGAATAATCCAAAGAAACAGAAATTAAACAAGTTTGGATTCCTAAGCATTTACTTTGTTGCATGAATGAAATTTTGGGACCCAAAGTAATTTGGGTACCAAAACTCTTGTCTGATCCACATATGCAGGAATGCCTAGCAGCCCAACATCAAAACAAATGGTACTTGGATAGCGGCTGTTCGAGGCACATGACGGGCGACAAAGCTAAAGTCTGTTTGTTAGTGGAGAAAGACGAAGGACAAGTTATTTTTGGAGGTAACAAAAAAGGCCAAATCATTGGCACAGGTAATGTTGGTAAGTGTCCCTCCAATTCCATTGAAAATGTACTGTTAGTTGATGGCCTTAATCACAATTTGCTTAGCATAAGTCAATTATGTGATAGAGGTCACAACGTCATTTTTGAATCAAATTCATGTCAAATTGTTGATAAAGAAACAGGAAGTGTAAAATTTTCTGGAAAAAGAGTGAATACATCTACTTAGTTGACTTAGATGATCCAGAAAATGACAATTTGTATCTTGTTGCAAATAGACAGGATGAATTGACATTGTGGCATCGTAGGCTTGGCCATGCGAGCTACAACGTATTGCACAAGATCATGAAGCTCAAATTAGTAAGTGGACTTCCTGACATTTCTTTTAACAACAATGAAAGTTTTTGTGATGCATGTGCACAGGGAAAACAAACTCGGAAGTCTTTCAAATCCAAAGCACCGGTAAGCACATAAACCATATGAACTGTTGCATATGGACCTTTTTGGACCAACTAGAACTTTAAGTCTCAATGGCAAACATTTTGGTTTTGTCATTGTAGATGATTTTTCTAGGTTCACATGGGTCAAATTCTTGGCACACAAAAGTGAAACACTTATAATCTTCCAAGAATTCTTTAACAAGATTGAGCATGGCAATGTGAATTAAATATGCTCAATCCGCACCGATCACGGGGGAGAATTTGATAACAATGCATTTTCTGATTTTTGCAGGCACCAAGGGATTGAACATATGTTCTCCTCCCCAAGGACTCCAAAACAAAATGGAGTAGTGGAGAGGAAAAACAGAACATTGGTGGAAATGGCTCGCACTCTTCTGGTTGAAGGCCAACTCATAAGAAGCTTTTGGGCAGAAGCAGTGAACACTTCATGCTACATTCTAAACAGAGCCATGGTAAGACCTGTGATAAAGAAAACCCCCTACCAATTGTTGAAAGGTAAGAAACCCAACCTTGGGTACTTCTGAGTATTTGGCTCAAAGGTATTTATTGATAACAATGATAAATCTGATTTAGATAAATTTGAAGCCAAAAGTGATCAAGGTGTTTTTCTAGGTACTCCGAACACTCTAGGGCATATAGGGTGTTTAACAATAAAACACGCACTGTGGAAGAAACTCCACATGTAATTTTTGATGAGACTTATGCCAATACTAACAGTTTGACTGTTAATAGAACTGAAAAAGAAGATGAAGGAACATCACTTGAGGACCTACAAGTCAAAGCAAAAGACAAATCTGAAGAAGGTTCCAAGACCAAAGGTGGATATCTTCACAAGGACTATGATGAGGATGATGAAAAAGCCTTCAGAAAACAAGATGAAACACATGAAGAAAATCCACTAGAAGGTGAACCTCCTGAAGAACAACATTCACAAGATCAAATTCCTCAAGGACAAGATGCTCCCGGCCCTTCAACAATCACAAATTTGAGGTATTCCAAAGATCACCGACTTGATGATGTGATAGGTAGTTTAAATGATTCTGTTCAAACAAGGTCTCAAGTTAGACAAATAATTGAACATGATCTTTTTGCTTTTGTCTCTTAAGTGGAACCCAAAAATGTTGAAGAAGCCTTAAAAGATAACTCATGGATTGATGCTATGCATGAGGAACTTGGTCAATTTCAAAGAAATAATGTATGGAGTTTAGTTCCTAGAACCCCTGAAATTTCTATCATAGGAACTAGATGGGTGTTTAGAAACTTAACTTAATGAAGAAGAAAAGGGTCAGAAATAAAGTTAGACTCATTGCAAAAGGATATAATCAAGAATTTGGTGTAGATTTTGAAGAATCCTTTGCTCCTGTAGCCAGATTAGAAGCAGTCAGAATTTTATTGGCATATGCATGCTCCCATAAGTTCAAACTTTATCAAATGGATGTTAAAACTGCTTTCTTAAATGGCTATATCAAAGAAAAGTCTATGTCTCTCAACCACCAGGTTTTGAAAATTCTGAAATGCCTAACCATGTATATAATTGCACAAAGCTCTTTATGGTTTGAAACAGACACCTCGAGCTTGGTATGATAGACTAAGCAATTTTCTGGTAAGCAAAAACTACTCAAGAGGTAAAGTGGACCAAATACTCTTCACTAAGAAAGTTCGCAATCACATAATTGTTGTTCAAGTTTATGTGGACGATATTATATTTGGTTCTACTAACCCTTCACTGTGTGAAGAATTTTCTAAACACATGCACAATGAATTTGAGATGAGTCTAATGGGGGAGCTTCAATTCTTTCTTGGTTTGCAGGTGAAACAACATAAAGATGGCTTCTTCATAAATCAAGAAAAATATGTCAAAGAGCTTCTCAAACGATTTCAATTTGAGCAAGCTAAACCGGCCTCCACCCCAATGAGCACAAGCATCAAATTGGAAAATGATGAGAAAGGTAAACCGATAGATGCAAAGCACTTCCGAGGTATGATTGGCTCACTCCTTTATCTTACTGCAAGTAGACCGGATATACAATTCAGTGTTTGCCTTCGTGCTAGATATCAATCTAGTCGAAAGGAAAGCCATTTAATTACAGTCAAGAGAATTTTTCGATATCTCTTAGGCACATGCAATTTGGGTTTTTGGTACCCAGCAGGCAGTAGTTTTGATTTGATATCATATTCTAATGCTGATTATGCTGGATGTAAAATTGATAGAAAAAGCACTAGTGGATATTGCCAATTCCTTGGCGGTTGCATGGTTTCGTGGGCATCCAAGAAACAACACTCGGTTGCACTCTCCACTGCAGAGGCAGAATATGTCGCTGCAGGAAGTTGTGCAGCTCAAGTGTTGTGGATCAAAAGTTAGTTAGCTGACTATAATGTTTAAATTGGATGCACACCTATACTATGTGACAACACAAGTGCTATCAACCTTTCAAAAAACCCTGTCCAACACTCAAGGACTAAACACATTGAAATGCATCATCGTTTCTTGAGAGATGAAGTGGCCAATAAAACCTTGGAACTTAATTTCATTCCTACAGAAAAACAATTGGCTGACATTTTCACCAAACCCTTATCTGAAGATAGATTCACATCCTTAAGAAGAGAATTGGGTTTGTGTAAAATGCAATGAAACTAACTCTCCATATTGGAGTACATGCTCTTTATGTGTGAATGACTATGTGGTATATCAAATGGTGAAATGTGGAAAAACAAGTTCGGCTTGTTTGGAAACTATCATCATGCGTGAGGAAACATTCTCCGCCAAGTATCCATAGTCCCATTGCATATAAAGGTCCTATACTTCACATAGGATTTTTAGTTTCCTTACATTTTATCATGTTATCTCCATGAAACAATGCTTTTTCTGTGACCATGTGCTTGTGTATGATATTCTTGAAATGAACATGTTTGCCTTGTATCAAATGCTTGTGTGAATCCTTGACTAGATGTTGTGTCAACACGTGCACACACTATGGGGGAGTAAGTTCAGGATAGATGAGTATTTTCATGAGGAAATTCTTCCTACACTTCAATTTTTAATCCTCACTTCCTTGAACTTCATGTGCACTCAAACTGAAACCAGAAAAATCCACTCTATTCATATCTGTCGACAACACATTCCATCTGTCGACAGGTACACTCAGACTTGCTCTGACTGAAACTTCAATTCACCAGTCTGTGTGCATCTGTCGACAGACAGATTCCTGCTGTCGACAGATACACACATTCTCACTATTTTCTCATTCCTTCTTCATACTCTTCAAGAAATGTTCATTACTTGATTTAAAGGTAAACATTGGATTGTTTTGTGCAATATAACCTTTCATATCCACTTCATGTCAAAGTCGTGAACCAAGTCTAAATGATGTTTGATGCAACACTTGATTGAGGACTATTTAGATCATTTTGAACACAATGAGCAAACCAAATGATTTTTAAACATCTCCTTTGAATGACTCCCTTGTCATAAAACATGAATCCAAAATGATTTGAAAAATCAGAAGGTCCTTGAATTTAATGTTCTACATTATCTCTTGCCTAAAGAAATCTCATGTACTTGACAAAAAGTAAAAACAAAATAAAAGGGAGAAAAGCTACCTATTTCTACGTTTAAAAAAAAAAAAAAATATATATATATATATATATATATATATATATCTTTCAATTATGGGATGGAGGTAGAGCAATGATGAAAATCACTAAGTAACCGGGGACATGGGCATCACCAATGTCGGTCTTCGCGTCAAAAGGTTGTTTCATTATCTCTATACAATGGCTTGATGGACACTCACATTGAGTAACTGGGAGTATTGGCATCACAAATGTCTACCTTCACATGAAAAAGTGAAAGTGCTCCTCATTGCCACTCTTTCCCATCTTCGCTGTTTAAAGATCCTAAAATCATACTAGAAATAGAGTGAAGCCTCCGGAAAAATTTTTTTGTCAAGTCCAATGTGCTTCTTATGGGTAAGATGTTCTTGTGGCCATCTAATTCAAATTTCATCGGACTATCATCTCTATTTTATGCATGTTTTTCTTCAATGGCCTTAATCAAAAGAGTTATTTAATTTTCACTGGCTTTTGCGAAATGTGTTCTTTATGATCTAATTAAAGAACTCATCGGTTTTATTTCAAAATCATTGTAGAATTGTGTCATGTCTTCATCATAATGCATATGCATTTTTATATTGTACATACACCATTTTACCCAAAATGCCAAATGAACACTTGACCCTTTGAAAAATCTTGAAAAAATCAAGTTTCTGCCAAAAATCAGTTATCTGTCGACAGATAGATGGTCATCTGTCGACAGCCGACGGCCCAGATCTATTTTTGAAGCCAACCATCACGCCGGTTCAAGTCTTTTGAGTGGGGCCTGTTTTCTAAATCCCTTCTAAACCTATTCTAAAGGATTCCCACGACCATTTCCCCTCTCATTTCCTCCTCCTCTTCTCCAAACCCCTCTCTTCCCCCTTCAGGGCTCAAGATCAGATCTGTCTCCGACGATCTCGCTGCTCCTCTTCTGAGATCCCTCCACTCTCCCTTCCCAAACGCCATTCTCACCCTCCTTCTTCAGATGGCACCCAAGACCAAGATTCTCACTCGCCGTCGTCGTGCTTCGACGGACGCCGGAGAGAGTTCCAGGGCTCCTTCAGAACATCGTAGCAAGCATCACGAAGATCATTTGCCAGAACTCATTGTTCCTCAGGGTCTCCATCTCATCCGGGTACACGGCACCTTCAAGAAAGTCGTCCAATCCCGGTATGTGGACTTTGAGTCCTTAGGATCGATGTTCCCCTCACTCCTACCCTACTTTGACACTCAAGGGTGGACATCCTTTCAGTACTCGCACTTGCAATATTCTCCAAATGCCGTCATAGAATTTTTCAATAACCTAGGGCTTTCCGATCAGGGAGATCTTTTCTCTTCGGTGAAAGGCACTCGTTTTCGCCTCACCACAAATCTTATCTCGACGGCCCTTCAAATCCCAAACTCAGGAGTTGAAATCTTCACTATACTCCTTCCGCTTCTGAGTACTATGAACTTCTCACTTTGCAACCTTATGATTCCACTAAGAAAATTGCTCGTTTGAATGCCAACTCCTTTCCTCCTTTGATCCGGATGATCCATCATATCTTCACTACTTTCATCGTCCCGAAGGATGGAAGCCGAGAATTAGTCATTGAGGTCCATAAGTGTTTGTTCATATTCTTCCTCAAATGTCAACAAATCAATCTACCTGAACTCATGCTAATCCCCATTCGTCGGTGTTTCTCCAACACCAAGAGGTCAATGCCATATGCTTGCCCCATCACCTCTCTTCTAATTTTCATTGGCATCCCTATTACTTCAAGTGAGCTCGTCTCCTTAAAATTCCGCAGTGCATTTGACCTCACTGCCGCTCACCAAATGGGCTACAAGTTTGTAGATGGTGTAGTGACAAGGACTCTCAAAGGGAAAGAACAACAAGGTGATGAAGAGGCATCTGACATTGAAGACAATGAAGATAATGAAGACAGTGATGAAGAACCTCAGGATGAGCAAATGGCTGATCAACCTCAAGAATTTGCTGATGTACCTTTGCCTCAAGAACAATCTCTTCGTGATTACTTGGCACAATTGCATCAACAGATGACCTCAGGATTTGCTCAACTGAACACTAGATTTGATCAAGTGGATGCTCGCCTTAACTCTCTAGATGCGTCTTGATAATTACAAAATTTTTAGTGTTAAAATTCATGCATATAGTTAAGTTTAGACAGTCTTGTCTGTAATAAAGTGTATGTTGATTTTAATTTTCATTTCGTCCAAAAATAAAATTTAAAACATATTAGTTAAATTCTCGAGTTAAACACATGGTTAAAGTCTCATTAATAAAAATCAATAAATTTTGAATAGTTTATGTTTCTTTACACTGTATATAAATATTTTTTCTTGTAAATATTAGTGTATAAAAAAAATAATAATAATAAAATAAAAATTTGATTCACCCAATGTAATCATGACACATACCCCCTCCCTCATATGACCATTACATATTTTTTTAATCTCATCTCACCATCATACCACACATATCCCATCCACTCCCATTAAACAAAACATTTTAATAATCCTTTTAATCACGTGATGCCATAACCCATTCCAATTTTTAACTATTTTTTTAAAATCCGATATTATCCTAACCCTTCCCATTTCTTTCCATCAGAAGCTCCTGGAAGGGCTAGCATCTGCTGGCGGATGGAGCGCTGGTGTGGTGTTCTGCAGGCGGCCAGGGTGCTAAGGAGCTGGGCGCGTGAGGCTTGGAGCTCCTGGGTGTGCTGGTGTGCAGATGGCGATCTGGGCTGGGCCCTGGCGCGATGCTGAACCAGGAGCAGCTGAGGTGTCCGATGGAAGCTGTGTGGGAGCTGCTGGGCTGCTGGGCTGCTGGGCCTGCGCGGCAGGCGGTTGGCGATGGGGGCCTGCTGAGGTGGGTCCTGGTGTGCGCTGGAGATGGAGCTCGGTCAGATGCAGAGCGGCCCCGGGTGCGGCATGGTGCTGAGCTGGAGGTGTGTGCTGGGCCATACGATGGCCAGGTGAAGCAAAGCTGGAGGTGGCCGATGTGTGACTGGGTGCTGTGCGTGGCGGGAGGAGCTCCTGTGCAGAGCGCCGTGCGATGCAGTGATGGCTGGCTTGGTGAAGGCGCGCAGAGGAGCTGCTGTGCACGACGGAGGCGATTGGGCGGTGTGTGATCTGGTGCGCAGCAGGGTGGCTGTGCTGGCGATCCAGGTGTGCTGTGCGATGGCGATCCTGGTGAAAGGCCGGAAGAAGCTCTCCAAGATGCCCGGGTACCTATAAGAAGACCCCAAGGTCTCCTCTCTGGTGGTTGGTTTTTTTTCAGATTTCTAGTTTCCTTTTTTTTTCTGTAATTTCTTCTTTTGAGCAGAGCGTTTAGATGTTTGGGGGTTCTCTGGTTTGAGGTTTGAGGAATTTAGTTTTAGTTTCGTTCTTGTATTTTCGTTTGAGCAGAGCAGTGGAAGGGATTGAGAGGTTCAGATTGGAGTTTTCTTGCCATTTTCTTCTATAGGGAGTTCGAATTTCTGAGGATGTTAGTTTCCATTCATCTGTATTTTTCTTCTTTTCAGCAGAGCAACTGGGAGATTGGTTGGTTGGTTTGATTTTTAAGAAGTTAATATTAGTTTTTCCTATTATTCCAGAGTTCAGAGAGTTGAGTGTTCGATTTTTCAGGATTTTAGTTTCTTTCCATTTTCCTGAGTTCTGCAGAGCAGTGGAGAAGTCTTCCGGAGTTCAAGCTTTTGGGATCTTGTTTCTGCCATTTAGTTGTTATGTATTCTTTCTTTCCTTTAGCATCTGTCGGAGGAGAGGATTTTCAGGTTTTATTTCTTTCTGCAATTTTTCTTTCAGCAAAGTAGATTGGAGTGTGTTCTTCAGAGCTTCGTCATTTCAAGTTTTCTGTGTTTTTTTTTATTTCTTCCAGTTTTCTCGTGTACTTTCTTTTCAGCAGAGCATGGGTTAGATAATTTTGGCTAGTTCTAGTTCAGATCTTTGGAGGAGTTCGTTCATTTCTTTTGGTTTGATTGCAGGGTAGGGAGGCTGATACAGATTTTATTTGATTGTTTCTTAGCTGTAAGGGTTGGGGAGTGGGATTTCTTTTGCTTCTGCTGTGAGGATTGAGTTCTGCAGATAAGAGAGTTTTTGTTGTTTTTATTCTTCTGTTCTGGGAGTTCTTTTTCTGTTCTTCTGTGAGGATTGGAAGTGGTTGTTCAACATTTTTAGATTGTTGTGATGTTCGGAGGGTGATTGCAATTGTTTGGGTTTGGCACTCCGAGAGTTCAGATACTTGTTTGGTTAATTCTGCTGCTGTGTCAATTGAGATTTTGTCAATTCTTCTTCAGTTCGGCTGCTGTGGGAATTCTAAGAGCTGCTGGGTTCTAGTTTTTCCTTTTCTTCTGTGTAATGCAAGCTACTGTGTTGTGTTGGGAGATCGAATGCTCTATTCTCATTTCTTTTGTGTTCCAGAATTTAATCCGTTGCCATTTCCATTTCATTCTCTCTATGTTCTGGACAGATCATGAGTTGAAGTTGCAATTTACATTTCTTTTACTATTTTCTTACTAATTCATCCCTCGAGCTGTGAGGGTAAATTGATATCAAGTTTCTTTAATCTCAATTCTGTTTGTTCTTCATTATGTTAATTTTTCAGAGTTGTGAGGGGATTGTTTGATAATGTTTACACAATTGAATTTAATGCAATATGATTTTGGTGAAAATGTGTCCGATAGAATGCTTTCAAATTAAAGTAGTTTAAATCAAATTCTATTCGGCCTCTCCGTGGATATGACCTGTTCTCACCACTATAAGAGTTCATCTTTGTTATTTTAATTTTGTGAGACAGTTTAGAGGAAGTGCGCATTTTGACGAGTGCGAAGAACTCTGGACAACGAAGATGCACAGTCAACAATGTCGCGCGCTTCATCTTGGCGCCGTTGCCGGGGAGGCATTAGAGTTTGATTTAGATCTATTTTGATTTGATTTCATTTACTTGAGGTTTCATTTGACTTGTTATTGGGCTTTCATTTCAGATTTGCACACTTGGAGTGGGACTTGGAGATTTGGGCTTGGAGATTTGAAGCCCATTGGAGGAGAAGCTTGCTGAATTTTTTTTTAATTGCTTTTAATTCCGAATTTTAGATAGAAAGAGTGTGAGTGAACTTTGTAGTGAGGCTTTGATGTATTCTCTGTGCATGTACAGAGATTTCTTTCACGTTGGCATGTAATAATTGGCCTTTTGGTGGTTTGATTGGTTTGGCATTAGTCTATAGTACCACTTCATATTTTCTTAGTTAAATTTCATTTCATTCAGTTTAAAAACCAAATAAAAATTCAAAAAATTCTAAAATCTAAAAATTTTCCAATTCGCTCTTTCATGTTAGCCGTTTGTTTGTAATTAAAATTTCATCTCTCAAGATTAGGATCCCATGTTTTAGGACATTCATCATTTTAATAGTTATTTGAACTCCATTTCCTTTTTCTTGCATTGAAGAGTGCGGGGGAAAGGTAAGATTTCTCTCTCTCATTTCATGCATTAGTTTTAGCATTAGAAAACCCTTGTTTTGAATTGGATCTTTGCATTTCATATTTGAAAAAGGGACTGTTTAAGGGCTTAACCCATTAGATAAAAAGATAAGGTGAGGGATTTCATCACCCTTTCCTTTGCCCAAAAATCACAAAAAAATTTCACATCTTTGCATTTGCCCAAACTTTCAATAAAAATCAGTAGACTTGGCCCTAGGGTTCATAATTAGATTTGTTCTTTCTTAATTCTAAGACTTCTCTTTAAGTCTGGTGTCTAGGATTAGAGGTTAAAAAGCTTACGCTTAAGTGAGCTAGAGGTTATTAATTGGGTCCTTGCGAAAGCAGGGGGGCCTCCCTCTACTCCACCTCTTACCTGGCCAGTACAAAAAGAGTTAGAATTGGATTTAAGCAAGTATAAATCTGATTTTGAGAAAATAACATAAGTCCAAGGAACACTTAGTGTCTAGGTTAATTTGATTTGAAAGTGTTTGTTTGTTTGTGCTTGTTTAAAAAATCATAAAAAAAAAATCAATAAAAATCTTAAAAAATTCAAAAATCATAAATAGAGGGCTTTTCCACTGTGTATGCTTGGTAGACGATCATTCAGCTTAGATTTGGCTCAACCTATCGATTGAGAGATCCTTTCAACCCATGGCCTATCAAGAACAAGTCCAAACTTTCCAAGGTTTCTACCAACCCCCTCATGAGCCATATTCTAACACATACAATCCTGGTTGGAGAAATCACTCAAATTTTTCTTGGAGAAATCAATATGAACAAATGTCTCAAACTTCTTTCAACCAATCCATGTACGGTCAATCCTATCCAAATCAGAATCCGGGATTCGACCAATCTTCTTATTCCAGACATCAACAATTCCAAGGAAGTCAAAACTTCGATGAATTTTCTCATATCAATTTTCAGCAACATTCATACAATCAACCACCATCTTCTCAACCCAATTGGGAAGATAAAATGAACCAACTTCAAAACATGATGATGACTCTATGCCAAACTGTGCAACAAAATCAAAATCAAAACCAAAATATTCAGCAAAATTTGGATAGGATAGAGTCTCAGATTGCTGAGGTGTGTAGGGAGGAATTGGGTCAGTTACCAAGTCAAACTATAACAAACCCAAGGAACAACTCTTCTGGATTTTATCAGGACCAGCAATACTATCAAGGTCAGGGGTACAGACCACCTGTCAGACCAAATGTACCTCTACCACAAAACCCACATCAAACTTTTGTTCAAAATATTCCTGCACCACAATTTCAAAATCAATTTATACAACATGATCATTCTGCCCAAGCTAGGGGCCCCCAAATGGAAAATATGGAAACAGTGTCTACTTTAAGAAGTGAAAACATCATAACAAATCCTCACCCACACATGTCAATATTGAATGAGGATGAAGAAAATGAAAATGAACTTGAAATTGAAGAAGAGGTTGAAGAGAATGTTGAAAAATTCAAGGAAAAAGAGAAAATATTTGAAGAGCCTCTAGACATAATCAAAATAAATGAAGACCCAAGTCATTACATTCCAAGAGTCCATTTTTATGAAGTTTTAAAGCCAAAATCTGAAAACAAACCAACTGGTAATGAAGAATTCTTGGAAGAATCTTGTGAGGAAAAAGCAGTAGACCAACCCTGTGCTCTAGGGTTTGAGGGAGAGGAAGGACAATTTAATTCCTTATTTCAAAATAGTGATCCATCAAATCCATCTGAGTGTCCTCCTAAGGTTGAGCTAAAACCACTCCCTGCTAATTTAAAATACATCTTTCTAGGAAAGGACGAGACTTGGCCATCATAATTGCTAGCAATCTTGATGAAGGGCAGGAGAAGAAACTAATTGAAGTCTTGAAAAATCATGGAAAAACTTTTCAAATGCAAGATAAGGTCTGGTTATTTAATTCTCGGCTTAGTCTGTTTTCGGGAGAATTGAAGTCCCGACAGGATGGTCCTTATAGTGTTGTCGAAGCTTGTGACATTGGTGCTATCATTCTTGACCCAAAAACTAGACAATCATTCATTGCTAATGGGCAAAGATTAAAGCATTCCTATGAAAGCCCACTTTTTTTAAAAACGGATTCTACCAAGCTAGCTGATCCAAACGAAGTCTAATTGCGTCCGGCTGAAGACGAAATAAACTTAGCGCTTCTTGGGAGGCAACCCAAGTGTACAGATTTTTCTTATCAGGTAATTTTCTATTTTGCTTTCTTTTCTTGCAAATAAGTAGGGGGGAAGAGGTAGAATAAAGCATGCATAGTCTCCATCCCCACCATTGTTTCATTTTCTTTCTTGAGCTTGTACATATGCAAATAAAAATTCACAATGTTTCATCTTTGAATAAAAATGTGTGGCATTGCGCTATGCAGACTATGTGTCTGATCTTTAACCCTTAAAATTTTGTGGTTGTCACCCTCCTTTGCAAGTATCCATGTTAGGTAGCCTCTAGTAAAGGATTACATGTACCTCTTGTCTACCTTATGTAAGGATTTATGGCAGAAGTCTCATACACACACTACACAGCCACTTAGACTAGCTGAACCCGAATGTAGCAATTTTGTCAAGGCAAGTAGGAGAGAGGCGATTGGTTTTCTCCCCTCCCCTTAAGTGAACTGCAAAGGAAGTGAAGGTATGTGATCAAGGAACCTGACTGTTCATCCTTCCGTAAAGAGGAAAAGAAAAGAAAAATCAAAAGCAAAAAGCAAAAGAAAATCCATGAAAAATGCCCCGGATCTGAGTAAAGTTGGACTCGCTACTCTTGAAAAGTGATGGGTTGTGCAGCATTGTGGATGAAAAAGAAAAAAAATCTGAGTGCACAAAGTGCAAATAAAGGGACAAAAGTCCCCAACTCAGAGAAATAATCCTCAAGGAAGATGGGCAGAATGGAACTGAGAGAAACAACTCGATCTTACTGAGCAATGATCTTATTCCACAATTCTTTTCTTCTCCCTCGAATTAATCTAATCTCAATTACTAGCTGAGGCAAAGGAGCTTCAGAAGGGCTGATGTGAACTCTTAAGTGAGCTACCATTTGTGCACTAATTTCTTGCCATAAGCCCTTACAATTAGGAAAGACATGTCATTACATTAATCTTTTACATGATGGTTATTTAAACATGAGACATTGTATCTTCTAGTCCTAAATTTGGAGTAATTTTTATTGCTAAGGGACTAGCAATGTTCAAGTAGGGGGGAGTGATAATTACAAAATTTTTAGTGTTAAAATTCATGCATATAGTTAAGTTTAGACAGTCTTTGTCTGTAAATAAGTGTATGTTGATTTTAATTTTCATTTCATCCAAAAATAAAATTTAAAACATATTAGTTAAATTCTCGAGTTGAACACATGGTTAAAGTCTCATTAATAAAAATCAATAAATTTTGAATAGTTTATGTTTCTTTACACTGTATATAAATATTTTTTCTTGTAAATATAGTGTATAAAAAAAATAATAATAATAAAATAAAAATTTGATTCACCCAATGTAATCATGACACATACCCCCTCCCTCATATGACCATTACATATTTTTTTAATCTCATCTCACCATCATACCACACATATCCCATCCACTCCATTAAACAAAACATTTTAATAATCCTTTTAATCACGTGATGCCATAACCCATTCCAATTTTTAACTATTTTTTTAAAATCCGATATTATCCTAACCCTTCCCATTTCTTTCCATCAGAAGCTCCTGGAAGGGCTAGCATCTGCTGGCGGATGGAGCGCTGGTGTGGTGTTCTGCAGGCGGCCAGGGTGCTAAGGAGCTGGGCGCGTGAGGCTTGGAGCTCCTGGGTGTGCTGGTGTGCAGATGGCGATCTGGGCTGGGCCCTGGCGCGATGCTGAACCAGGAGCAGCTGAGGTGTCCGATGGAAGCTGTGTGGAGCTGCTGGGCTGCTGGGCTGCTGGGCCTGCGCGGCAGGCGGTTGGCGATGGGGGCCTTCTGAGGTGGGTCCTGGTGTGCGCTGGAGATGGAGCTCGGTCAGATGCAGAGCGGCCCCGGGTGCGGCATGGTGCTGAGCTGGAGGTGTGTGCTGGGCCATACGATGGCCAGGTGAAGCAAAGCTGGAGGTGGCCGATGTGTGACTGGGTGCTGTGCGTGGCGGGAGGAGCTCCTGTGCGGAGCGCCGTGCGATGCAGTGATGGCTGGCTTGGTGAAGGCGCGCAGAGGAGCTGCTGTGCACGACGGAGGCGATTGGGCGGTGTGTGATCTGGTGCGCAGCAGGGTGGCTGTGCTGGCGATCCAGGTGTGCTGTGCGATGGCGATCCTGGTGAAAGGCCGGAAGAAGCTCTCCAAGATGCCCGGGTACCTATAAGAAGACCCCAAGGTCCTCCTCTCTGGTGGTTGGTTTTTTTCAGATTTCTAGTTTCCCTTTTTTTTCTGTAATTTCTTCTTTTGAGCAGAGCGTTTAGATGTTTGGGGGTTCTCTGGTTTGAGGTTTGAGGAATTTAGTTTTAGTTTCGTTCTTGTATTTTCGTTTGAGCAGAGCAGTGGAAGGGATTGAGAGGTTCAGATTGGAGTTTTCCTTGCCATTTTCTTTTATAGGAGTTCGAATTTCTGAGGATGTTAGTTTCCATTCATCTGTATTTTTCTTCTTTTCAGCAGAGCAACTGGGAGATTGGTTGGTTGGTTTGATTTTTAAGAAGTTAATATTAGTTTTTCCTATTATTCCAGAGTTCAGAGAGTTGAGTGTTCGATTTTTCAGGATTTTAGTTTCTTTCCATTTTCCTGAGTTCTGCAGAGCAGTGGAGAAGTCTTCCGGAGTTCAAGCTTTTGGGATCTTGTTTCTGCCATTTAGTTGTTATGTATTCTTTCTTTCCTTTAGCATCTGTCGGAGGAGAGGATTTTCAGGTTTTATTTCTTTCTTTCTGCAATTTTTCTTTCAGCAAAGTAGATTGGAGTGTGTTCTTCAGAGCTTCGTCATTTCAAGTTTTCTGTGTTTTTTTTTATTTCTTCCAGTTTTCTCGTGTACTTTCTTTTCAGCAGAGCATGGGTTAGATAATTTTGGCTAGTTCTAGTTCAGATCTTTGGAGGAGTTCGTTCATTTCTTTTGGTTTGATTGCAGGGTAGGGAGGCTGATACAGATTTTATTTGATTGTTTCTTAGCTGTAAGGGTTGGGGAGTGGGATTTCTTTTGCTTCTGCTGTGAGGATTGAGTTCTGCAGATAAGAGAGTTTTTGTTGTTTTTATTCTTCTGTTCTGGGAGTTCTTTTTCTGTTCTTCTGTGAGGATTGGAAGTGGTTGTTCAACATTTTTAGATTGTTGTGATGTTCGGAGGGTGATTGCAATTGTTTGGGTTTGGCACTCCGAGAGTTCAGATACTTGTTTGGTTAATTCTGCTGCTGTGTCAATTGAGATTTTGTCAATTCTTCTTCAGTTCGGCTGCTGTGGGAATTCTAAGAGCTGCTGGGTTCTAGTTTTTCCTTTTCTTCTGTGTAATGCAAGCTACTGTGTTGTGTTGGGAGATCGAATGCTCTATTCTCATTTCTTTTGTGTTCCAGAATTTAATCCGTTGCCATTTCCATTTCATTCTCTCTATGTTCTGGACAGATCATGAGTTGAAGTTGCAATTTACATTTCTTTTACTATTTTCTTACTAATTCATCCCTCGAGCTGTGAGGGTAAATTGATATCAAGTTTCTTTAATCTCAATTCTGTTTGTTCTTCATTATGTTAATTTTTCAGAGTTGTGAGGGGATTGTTTGATAATGTTTACACAATTGAATTTAATGCAATATGATTTTGGTGAAAATGTGTCCGATAGAATGCTTTCAAATTAAAGTAGTTTAAATCAAATTCTATTCGGCCTCTCCGTGGATATGACCTGTTCTCACCACTATAAGAGTTCATCTTTGTTATTTTAATTTTGTGAGACAGTTTAGAGGAAGTGCGCATTTTGACGAGTGCGAAGAACTCTGGACAACGAAGATGCACAGTCAACAATGTCGCGCGCTTCACGTCTCATGTGCATATCCAAGACCGGCTTGATTACCTCTACTCCGAGAGAGCTGGATCCCGTCATTCTCCACCTGCTGGACATGACGATGAATAGAGGGTCACAGGGTCCTTAGAGGTCGTTAAGAGTCTTAGCTGGGAGTTAGTCTCACTAGTCCTGTTATCTTTTTGCTTGGTCATGTTATTTCCCTTCCTTTTGATTTTTATTGAGTCATGTAATGGTTGTCTCTTGTACTGTGAAATTTGAATGATCAATCAATGAAAAGTCACAGTTCATGTTTATTTGTCTCTTATATGTGCATGACTTGACTTTTTGTATGTTGTTAAAAAGGGGGAGAACATCAATATTTTGCATCAATTGAATTTTTTTGTCATCATCAAAAAGGGGGAGATTGTTGGTTTTCAATATATCATGTTTTTGATGATCACATTAATATCCTTGAATATTGATTTAATGCAAAATTGATGTGTTAATTAACATGAAAAACACCATGAAAGTGATTATGTTAAATATTGCTAAATCATACAATGTATATCACTAACAATGTATTTACATGTAGGTGCACAAGCATGAAAGATGGAGCATCAAAGAGATGAGCAAATAGACCAAGGCAATGTCAAAGAAGTGTATCTGTCGACAGGCCCATGGTATGTGTCGACAGATACACACAGACAACCCAAGACAGACTTCAGTCTTTGTATCCCTGAGTGCACCTGCCGACGGATACACTCAGAAGTTCAGATTTCTGAAACCCAGTTCTCAGACTGATCATGGACTGAGCGCATCTGTCGACAGATGCCAGTGCACCTGTCGACAGACGACGGAAACATGAAATTCAGAAATTCTAATTTCAACCCCATTTGGGTGTCTCCTTCCTCCACGACCCCCACCTTTACCTAACAATATATAAGCATCCTTTTGGAGCCAAATTCGCACAGAGCAGTCCCCCCAACCAAGAGCCTCCAAGGGACTAAGAGGAAAAGCCCCAATTTGCTGCTCTGCTTCAATCCTCCGCCCAGATTGTCGTGGAATCACCATCCATGCGGAGTTGAAGCCGGATCGTCGTCAATTCAACCTTCTACATCGATCAGTCTACATCCAATCGAAGTTTGAAGAGCGTCTGGACGATCCACGAGAAGAATTCCAACTGGATTTGTTCCCCAACTCTAAATTCTTCTCCATTTCACAATTTCCATTCTATTGTGTGTGTGTGGTTGTGTTTCAAGCATCCCTTGTGCTTGATCCACAAAATTGTGGTTGTTCTGATCGTGGTTCATCAGACAACGTGTGTGTGTGTGAGTTGTTGTATTGAACTCGCTCATATGCAGTCGTTTCTGCGTGTGTGTGTGGACGGTGGATGTAGGATACACGAGTTGTGTACTCCGAACCACCTTAAATCATCGTGTCCTGTGGTTTGTTCGTGTTTTGCGATAGATGATTGGTAGGCATGTTGTTCATACGCATGTTTGATACCATGTTCTCATTTATATCAACTCAAGCTTTCTTATATTCAATGGAATTCTAATCAAGTTTCATTAAGATCGTTGTAGCACCGAAAAGAAGCCATCAGTAATTAGAAATTGCCGTAATCTATTCAACCCCCCTTCTAGATTACCATATTGTGTTATTCCGCATAACCCTTCAAACTTGATGAACAGGGTTTTCCGACAGTATCTTGATTCTTTCGTTGTAGTTTTCATTGACGATGTATTGATCTGTTCCCTAGATGCGGAGTGTCATAGAGAGCATTTGAGGATTGTGCTAGAAGTCTTGAGGGAGCACAAGTTGTATGCCAAATTCAGTAAGTGCAACTTCTAGATGAAGGAGGTCCACATCTTAGGGCATGTCATCTCTGGAGATGGTGTTTCTGTGGATCCGGCTAAGGTAGAAGTTGTTTTTGACTGGGAGACATTGAGATCATGTACTGACATCAGGAGTTTCCTTCGCTTAGCTGGTTATTATAGAAGATTCATTGAGGGTTTCCCTTCTATTGCGACTACTCTGACAAGGCTAACCTGTAGCACCCCTGTAAATTCATTAATTTAAAATTATAGATAAATTGAAATTGTGTCAATTAATAAAGATCAAACTAGTTAAAAAGATACACATCATTATTGTATGCGTAAAAACTCATATGAATTTTTTAAAAAATAACAGTTATACCCTAAATAATCTTCTCTAATGACCCATAAGAAACTTGGGCATAGAAAAATAACTTGGACTAAGTTTTAGAATTTATGAGACTTATTATTATAATTAAGGAATATTCGGAAAACCCATTATTATATGAGCCAAGTGGATTAACAATTAAAATAAAATTTATGGGTAGAGTCCAAACGATATTTATTGATGACCCATTATCGGAATTGGACCAATGGACCCCTCATAGCCTATGAATAAATTCAAATAAGAAAAAATTACAATTAAAACTCTATTATTCCCTAATTTAAAGGGGAAATTCCCATAAGTTAAAATCCAGTAAATGATGGGCTTTATTAAATGGACCCTCTAGAAATTATTGGGCCAAATTAGGGATTTTAAAAAGAGGAATAATAAGAAAATACTCTAAATTCGCAACTTAATTATTACCTAAATAGAAAAGGGGTATTAAAGTATTAAAATAATTAATTTGAGTTGTAATTGAAATCCGAAACCTACCCCAATTGCTTGGCCACAAAATCCCCTCTCTCTCAACCCAATTAGGAGATCTCTTGCTTAAAAAGGGGAGAGGAAAACAGGAAACTCGGAATTAAATGGGAATTAGACTTAAACTAGGAAATGGAATTAGGGGGAGCTTAAATACTTCTCTAAAACCATCATGGCCTGTCCTAGCTTGTGACAAGAGGTTGTTGGACCAGAAGGAGAAGCCAAGAGGAGGAGAAATCATTTTGAGGATGATCTATCCAAGCTTCTTCCTGAGTTCTTCATCTTCAAACCCTAGAAGAGGAAAAATGTGAAATGTAGGCATTCTTACGAGCATAAACTATGAGAATTTAACTGTAGGTTTTTCCCATCATCATGAACAAAGCCCTCAAATTTTGTAATTTTCCTTGAACCCAATCTTTAGTTAAAGATTTTCAATGTTCTGCAAGTTGTTTGACCCCGAGCTCTCATCAAAATTCTTGTTCCCCATGTACACTTGATAACTTGACACGAAAATTTTACTGGAAATACTGACGACTGTTAGGGATCTTTTGCCCCTAAAAGCCCTAATTATCATCAACTCTATCTTGCGAATAAATTCTTGCATCTCCACTGCTCCCAGTTTGTTGTATTCCATGTTTCATTTGATTAAAACCTGTCTAAAACATATCCGTTATCAAATTCCTATTTACTATAAGTTCACGCATGTCTGGATCAATATGTAATTGGTTTCATTATTTTTCATCGACTGTGCTATTTGTCCTTATTTTATAAAGCCTCTTGTATCAAATAAACTAAGATTGGCCCGTAATCCAAAGTCTTGTCTGATTCCTATCGGACTCAGGCGCAGGCCCTGCGAATGCGACGGCCCGACAGGCCGCGTTCTGGGGTCTAGTTGCGACATAGAGTCTCATCGCGTTCTGTACATGATAGCCCTACCGTCGCGATCCAAGTGCCTGACATGACCGACCCATCGCGACTCTTACATGCCCCTATCGCGTTCTGACCACCTGTCATTACCGACCCGTCGCGAACCATCTAAACACCTGTCGCGATCTACCCTAAACTCGTCGCGACCCTTACTGGGGTGCGTCGCGTTCACAAGATTTTTGCAGAAAAACCCTTGATTTGCAATGCTCTAATTGCCTATTGTGCTTATACCATTTAATCCCAGTTATACCCGCAGTAATTTCACTTAATATAAATTGAACATTTATATGTGATTTAAAATACATACACACGACTAATTTCCATCTATGATTTCATGACACATGCACACACTTTGAACCTTCCAATATGGCTTAATTAGCATTAACATGTTACTAAATATGTCTGGTAAATTATGGAATTAAATTGCTTTATTTTACGATTCGTGAGATGTTTTGGAACACCGATACCGACACTCCACTATTCTAGAACTCCTCTAGAACGTCGAGCACTTGTTTCTATATACACACTTTCTTGACTTGGAAGAACTCTCCGTCGGATACTCCTTCTTCCGGACTAGTGAGTCTTTGTTCAAGGCCTCCGTAAGTCTCCTCTTTCCATGGATTCCCACATGGTCGACGAGCCGGTTGTACCCTAACACCTATTACCCCCTTTAGGGATCGATATGATCCAAACGGCTATTAGAAGTTCTCTCTTATCTTGAATCACGTCGGACCTCTAGACTTGTGCTTAACATGGCCAGTGGTAGAGTCATGAGTTCCACCTGACTGCCAACACCAAGTGCGCGTGTAGTGCAACTGTTACTATCGCATGCTTACTCGACATGTTACGTACAATGTCGACTAGCTCTCATCTATGCTCTACTCGCTTATCTTTTCACGTTCACTCTACTATCTCGTCTATTCATCTAGTGCTCTCATCCATTTCCTTGGTACTCTATATTGGTCATTGATCGACTGTCTAAAGAAGAACAATATAATCAATTCCTGCACAATAGGGCCCCGATCTGGTCCGAGGGAGAGCGCCCGAAAAAGTGCCATTTGCCCATGGGAGTTAACATGATCACGATGTCAGCATTGCATCCAAGTGCCATTTAACAAAGATGATTAAGATAATCAAAACAAAGTGCTATGTTCTCTCATTGTCCTTTAACAACAAAGTGCCATTTAACAAAATTACCCTATGACAGTTAAAACTAAGTGCTATATCTCTCGTTGTCTTCGACAACAAAGTGCTATGTTCTCTCTCGGTTATCTACGGATAACCAAAGTGCAATACTATCTTGATTCACGAAAAGTTAATCAAAAGTGCTATACTATTTCGATTGATAAGAAAATCAATCAAAAGTACAATTTACTCTCTTTATGGCCAACTACTTCTCTCTCCTTGCTATACATGTTACTTGCTATTGTTTGACAATGTCGTTATTTCCTATTGCGTTGTTATCATTTTCTATCGTGACTTAACTTCATCCTCGTGCTATACTAGATTCATCTGCTATCTGAATCAAGTGACTTGTGCTATTCCAATCACGTGCTATCATGCTATCTTTTACAATACTTGACTCTCTCACTCTCTATCTTTAGTTACTCTGCCATTTAATGCATTAATTATTTCAAGTCTACCTGAGCCTGAGATTTCAGTCCTACTGGGCGTTATCGCTCACCCTTCGTTATTTGTCTTGTGTGCCTTAGGTAAGTCAGACTTTGACGTCACACACACCAATGGGATAGGACCCGAGTGATGAGCGACCTGGAGTCAACTCATGAAGTTACCTTAGTACCATGGAGTCCAGTAGTTATTGTTTTAAATTTATTTCCAATGTAGTAATGTCATTGAGCCGTATGCGAGGCTCCGAATTAGTGGTTGTAATAGTCTTAGTGATTTTATAATGAAATGAACAGTTTTATTCAATTTATTGTTCAATAGATGCTCTGAATTATTCAACTGATTCTACATTTTCTCTACTGTGTACCTTGTTCACGTCCTCACCAATTTATTCCGCTACTAAATTGGCAGGGCGTGACAGTTGGTATCAGAGCCTAGGATGTCTTAATAGGATATCTTATGTATAGGATGTTCTAGGATGTCCTCATTGGATCTCTTAGGTCTAAGGTGTTCTAGGATGAACTGCCATGACACGTGTCTAAGTCAACCACCATACCTAAGTGAGGATTGGGTAGAACCATGGCTAAGATCCAATATGTATATACTTATACTTATTAATTTAATGCCATTTTGTATCCTAATGTCAACCTCATTCTTGAAGGGACTCTTAATGGACGCCGACATGAGACCAACTCAAAGGCTAGTTCTGGCATGTCAGCAAGCCACTCAATTGCTAGAAAGAGCTTTGGAAGCAACTAAGAAGATTAAAAAGGAGACCTATAAGAATGGGTAGAGATGTTATAACTATGGCAAGAAGGCGAACCAGCAAAAGAAACGTAACAAGGACTTCTTCCAGATCATCTGCCTTCATTGTCATAAGCCGGGACATTTGGCCAGGGAGTGCTGGCGTAAGGCTGGTGCATGCCTACATTGTGGCAATTTTAAACATCAAATGCTAGACTGTCCCAACTTAGAGGAATCAACTACTAGTGTAACGGATCTCAATTGTATGATAAAAGAGAAGCAACCAAATAGTGGAAGTGGTAAAATGAAGAATAAGAAGAACGTCATAAGATTAGACCTCATTCGCAGAGGGCGATGCAAGCGCTGCAATAGGAGGGGCCACACGTCGAAGGATTGCTGGTGGAAAGAAGGAAAATGTTTGCGATGTGGCAGCTCAGACCACAAGATGAGAGACTGTCCACAATTTGTGAACCAACATCATGAGGAATCGAACCAACGAGATACAATGGAAGCCTTGGTGCAACTCTCTCCAAATCATGGAGTGGAAACTATGGAAGGTACCTTTGAACTCACGATGATTAATATCTTTACAATAAATATGTAACTGAAGGAGTCGTGGAATTTGGGGACCAAATTCTTTTTAAGTGGGGGAGGATGTAGCACCAAAGAAAATTCATTAATTTAAAATTATAGATAAATTGCAATTGTGTCAATTAATAAAGATCAAACCAGTTAAAAGATACAGATCATTATTGTATGCGTAAAAACTCATATAAAAATTTGCAAAAATTAATAGTTATACCCTAAATAATCTTCTCTAATGACCCATTAAGAATATTGGGCATAGAAAATTAATTTGGACTTAGTTTTAGTATTTATGAGACTTATTATTATAATTAAAGAATATTTGGAAAACCCATTATTATATGAGCCAAGTGGATTAACAATTAAAATAAAATTTATGGGTAGACTCCAAACGATATGTATTGATGACCCAATATCCGAATTGGACCCTCATAGCCTATGAATAAATTCAAATAAGAAAAAATTACAATTAAAACTCTATTATTCCCTAATTAAAAGGGGAAATTCCCATAAGTTAAAATCCAATAAATGATGGGCTTTATTAAATGGACCCTCTAGAAATTATTGGGCCAAATTAGGGATTTTAAAAAGAGGAATAATAAGAAAATACTCTAAATTCGTAACTTAATTATTACCTAAATAGAAAAGGGGTATTAAAGTATTAAAATAATCAATTTGAGTTGTAATTGGAATCCTAAACCTACCCCAATTGCTTGGCCACGAAATACCCTCTCTCTCAACCCAATTAGGAGATCTCTTTCTTAAAAAGGGGAGAGGAAAATAGGAAACTCGGAATTAAATGGGAATTAGACTTAAACTAGGAAATGGAATTAGGGGGAGCTTAAATACTTCTCTAAAACCCTCATGGCCGGCCCTAGCTCGTGCCAAGAGGTTGTTGGACCAGAAGGAGAAGCCAAGAGGAGGAGAAATCGTGGTGAGGAAGATCTATCAAAGGTTCTTCCCGAGTTCTTCATCTTGAAACCCTAGAAGAGGGGAAAAACGTGAAAGGTAAGCATTCTCACGAGCATAAACTATGAGAATTTAACTATAGCTTTTTTCCATCATCATGACCAAAGCATTCAAATTTTGTAATTTTCCTTCGACCAATCTTTTGTTAAGGATCCATGTACACTTGATAACTTGACATAAAAATTTTACTGGAAATGCTGATGGCTGTTAGGGATCTTTTGCCCCTAAAAGCCGTATTTTTCATCTACTCTATCTTGCGAATAAATTCTTGCATCTCCACTGTTCGCAGTTTGTTGTATTCCATGTTTCATTGATTAAAACCTATCTAAAACATATTGGTTATCCAATTCCTATTTATTGTAAGTATTCACCCATGTCTAGATCAATACACAACTGGTTTCATTATTTTTCATCGATTGTGCTATTTGTTCTTATTTTCTAAAGCCTCCTGTATCAAATATACTAAGATTGGCTTGCAATCCAAAGCCCTGTCTGATTCATGTAGGACTCATGTGCAGGCCCTGCGAATGCGACAGCACCATAGGCTGCATTCTGGTGTCTGGTTGCGACGTACAGTCTCATCGTGTTCTGTACGCGACCGCCCTGCCGTTGCGATCCGTGTGCCTGACCTGACCAACCCGCCGCGACCCTTACATGCCCCTGTCACGTTCTGACCACCTGTCATGACTGACCCATCACGATCTATCTAAACACCTATCGCGATCTACCCTGAGCCCGTCGCCACCCTTACTGGGGTGCGTCGCATTCACAAGATTTTTGCAAGAAAAAACCCCTAATTTGCAATGCTCTAATTGCCTATTGTGCTTAAACCCTATAATCCCAGTTATACCCGCAGTAATTTCACTTAATATGAATTGAACGTTTATATGTGATTTAAAATACATACATACGACTAATTTCCATCTATGATTTCATGATACATGCACACACTTTGAACCTTCCAAATATGGCTTAATTAGCATTAACATGTTACTAAATATGTCGGGTAAATTATGGAATTAAATTTCTTTATTTTATGATTCGTGCGATGTTTTGGAACACCGATATCGATGCTCCACTGTTCTTGAACTCCTCTAGAACGTCGAGCACTTGTTTCTATATACACACTTTCTTGACTTGGACAAACTCTCCGTCGGATACTCCTTCTGCCGGACTAGTAAGTCTTTGTTCAAGGCCTCCGTATGTCTCCTCTGTCCATGAATTCCCACATGGTCGACGAGCCAGTTGTACCCTAACACCTATTACCCCCTTTAAGGATCGATATGATCCAAACGGCTATTAGAAGTTCGCTCTTATTTTGAATCACGCCGGACCTCTGGACATGTGCTTAACATGGCCAGTGGTAGAGTCGTGAGTTCCACCTGACTGCCAACAACAAGTGCGAGTGTAGTGCAACTGTTACTATCGCCTGATTACTCGACGTGTTACGTAGAATGTCCACTAGCTCTCATCTATGCTCTACTCGCTCATCTTTTCACGTTCACTCTACTATCTCATCTATTCATCTAGTGCTCTCATCAATTTCCTTGGTACTCTATATTGGACATTGATTGATTGTCTAAGGATGAACAATATAATCAATGCCTGCACAATAGGGCCCCGATCTGGTCCTGGGGAGAGCGCCCGAAAAGTGCCATTTGCCCATGGGAGTTAACATGATCAGGATGTCGACATTGCATCCAAGTGCCATTTAACAAAGACGATTAAGATAATCAAAACAAAGTGCTATGTTCTCTCATTGTCCTTTGACAACAAAGTGCCATTTAACAAAATTACCCTATGACAGTCAAAACTAAGTGTTATATCTCTCGTTGTCTTTGACAACAAAGTGTTATGTTCTCTCTCGGTTATCTACGAATAACCAAAGTGCAATACTATCTTGATTGATGAAAAGTTAATCAAAAGTGCTATACTATTTCGATTGATGAGAAAATCAATCAAAAGCGCAATTTACTCTCTATATGGCCAACTACTTCTCTCTCCTTGCTATACATGTTACTTGCTATTGTGACAATGTCGTTATTTGCTATTGTGTTGTTATCATTTTCTATCATGACTTAACTTTTATCCTCGTGCTATACTTGATTCATCTGCTATCTGAACCAAGTGACTTGTGCTATTCCAATCACTTGCTATCATGCTATCTTTTAAGAAACTTGACTCTCTCACTCTCTATCTTTTGTTACTCTGTCTTTTAATGCATTAATTATTTAAAGCCTACTTGAGCCAGAGATTTAAGTCCTACTGGGTGTTATCTCTCACCCTTTTTTATTTGTCTTGTGTGACTTAGGTATGTCGGACTTTGACGTCACACACACCAACAGGACAGGACCAGAGTGATGAGCGACCTAGAGTCAACTCATGAAGTTACCTTAGTACCATGGAGTCCAGTAGTTATTGTTTTAAATTTCTTTCCAATGTAGTGATGTCATTGAGCCATATGCGAGGCTCCGAATTAGTGGTTGTAATAGTCTTAGTGATTTTATAATGAAATGAAGAGTTTTATTCAATTTATTGTTCAATAGATGCTCTGATTTATTCAACTGATTGTACATTTTTCTCTACTATGTACCTTGTTCACGTTCTCGCCGATTTATTCCGATGCTAAATTGGCAGGACATGACATAACTAGAAATGGAGTGAAGTTCGAATGGACTGAAGCTTGTGAAAGGAGTTTCAAGGAGCTGAAGACTCGTTTGACCTCAGCGCCAGTGCTTGTGTTGCCCAATGGCGTGGATTCTTTCTCTATCTACGTAGATGCTTCGAAGATTGGGCTTGGCTGTGTTCTTATGCAAGGAGGAAGAGTTGTGGCATATGCTTCTAGGCAACTTATAGAGCATGAGCGCAATTATCCCACTCATGATTTGGAGCTGGCGGAAGTGGTCTTTGTTTTGAAGATATGGAGGCACTATTTATATGGAATAGGATTTGAGACTTTCTCTGACCACAAGAGTCTCAAATATCTGTTCTCCCAAAAGGAGTTGAATTTGAGGTAGCGGAGATGGATTGAATTTCTAAAAGATTATGACTTTGAGCTTTCATACCACCCATGGAAAGCCAATGTAGTGGCGGATGCTTTGAGCAGGAAGAGGCAAATGATGCGGCAAGACTGGAAGATGTTGGAAGATGCTTCAAGATCATTAGTTGTTCTAGAGCCACAGTTGTGCAGCGTGTTCATAGCTCCATTGACTCTTAGATCTTCTGTTCATGATCGAGTTTTTGCTTTGCAAAAAGATGACCCACTATTGCAGGAGTTGGTTGGAAAGGCTGGCATTATTAAAGATGAAGATGGTGTGATTTGTTTGAATCACCGGGTATGTGTCCCTAAGGATGCGGATCTGCGGAAGGAGATTTTGGAGGAAGCGCGTAGATCGCAGTTCTCTATTCACCCAGGCAGTGGAAAGATGTACAAGAATCTGAAGCATTCTTTTTGGTGGTTTGGTATAAAGCAGGATGTTGCTGATGTAGTGGCAAAATGCTTGGTATGTCAATAGGTGAAGGCAGAGCATCAGCGACCTTCAGGTTTGATGCAGAAGCTTGACATTCCTTGGTGGATGTGGGAGCAAGTGACTATGGATTTTGTGACTGGATAGCCTAGATCGGCTAAAGGGAATGATTCTATATGGGTGATTGTTGATAGATTCTCAAAGAGTGCTCATTTTCTGGCCATGAAGAAGAAGCAGTTCATAGAGAGCTTGGATAGATTTTACATTGACAGCATTGTGAAGCTGCATGGGATTCCAAAGTCGATTATCTCAGATCGTGATCTGAGATTTACTTCTAGATTTTGACAGAGTTTGTAGTAGGCTTTTGGCAGTCAATTGAAGTTGAGTTTGGCATTTCATCCACAGACAGATGGACAGTACAAGAGGACTATTTAGATATTGGAAGATATGCTTAGGGCTTGTGTTCTGGACTGGAGAGGAGATTGGGAACGCCACCTAGCTCTTGTGGAATTTGCATATAACAATAGTTTCCATTCGATTATAGGTTTGGTGCCGTTCGAAGCTTTGTACAGGAGACCATGTAGATCCCCGTTGTGTTGAAAAGAAGCAGGAGATCGGCATATGGTGGGACCGAAAGTGGTACAGGAAACCTCAGTGAAGATCGAGCTGATTGTGCAGAGATTGAAGGCAGCTCAAAATCGTCAGAAGAGTTATGCGGATATGAGGTGGAAAGACTTGGCTTTTGAGGTAGGAGACCATGTTTTTCTCAATGTATCGCCAACCAGGGGTGTGGTGAGATTTGGAAAGATAGGCAAGCTGAATCTGAGGTTTATTGGTCCCTTTGAGATATTAAAGAAGATAGGGAATGTGGCATACCAACTAGCTTTGCCACCATCTTTGGCTGTACTGCACCAATTTTTCCATGTATCCATGATGAGGAGATATGTTCAAGATCCGGCTCATGTGATTAGTTATGAGCCAGTGCACTTTTAGCCAAATTTATCCTATGCGGAGCGGCCTGTGGAGTTCTGGATTGGAAAGGACAAGAATTGAGATCGAAGTCCATCCCTTTTGTGAAAGTCTTATGGAGGAATTTCTCGCGTGAAGAAGCGACGTGGGAGCTTAAAGAAAGGATGAAGAAGCAATATCCGTCTTTATTTGGTGAGTGTTCTAACTCAATCTTCGAGGATGAAGATTATTTTAAGGGGGAGAGGATGTAGTGCCCTAAAATTTTTATTGAATCATATAATGCAATTATGTATGTATTTCTGCTTTTGGTTGCATGTTGTTCTGTGTTGATATTGGTGTCAAGATCTTCTAATGTTGACCGATGTTAGCGACATGATCGTTTGCCGTTTACTTCTTGTTAACGACAACTTCTTGTGTCGTTTATTTTTTTCTAGAATAATGGATTTTTTGGGCAAGTATGTTGACGACTAAATCGATTGACGTCTACATCATGGCTGACGGCAACTTAGGTTGACGTTAACCTGACTTGCCTGTTTTTGATGTTACCATTCCGGGGGAGAGAAATCGACCATTTCCAAAAGTATTTAATGGGTAGATTCGTGCATTTCTGATCCAATGTCTAGGATTAAGTTCGTGCTAGGCATAGGGATCTTTATAATTCCCGGTGTTGGCCTTTAGATGGGATTTTCTCACTCTTTTTGGAAAGAGAGAAAGGAGGGCCGAGAGAAAGGGGTTGCAGAGCTTGTTCTTGCGGCCTAAAGCTTTCTGGTCCAAGAAGGATCATCCAGCATCGAGATCAGGGGCTTCTCCAAGCGGGGGAGCTATGCTAGAAGCGATTTCTAGGCGATTGAGGTCGTGGAGGAGGACTGCCTTACTGCCAAGGCCGGCTTCTTCGGATCTCTTTTCGTCACTCCAGAAGGAGGGTTAGAGGCAAGTAACATGGGGGATCAGTTTAGGATAGTTTAATCTTTAGTATTATTATTTTTACAGATTTTTAAACCATGTAAATAACGTGCGGGAAAGGGTATAAGTTTTGTCATTTTATGTGAAGTTTCTGTGTTTTCTAGACGAATGAACTTGACGTCCATATCGACTGCTGCTTAGTTTTTTTAAACGACAACATCGACCGCTGTTGATTTCTTGTAAACGACTATGTTTCGGACGTCTACTATATGTTAACGGCGCTATGTGCCGCCGTCTACTGATATTAACGATGGGATATGTGGTCGTTGACTTAGTGTAAACGCCACATATTTGGCCGTTGAGTTTATCAGTATTGTAAATTTCTGAAATATGATTATATTTACTTAACTGTAATTCATGCATGTATGAAATTTCAGCCAGGTTATATTTTTGTGTGTTTCAGTGCTGTTATACTATGGACAGGACATTACAAAGATGAATAGGATGTGTATATATGTAGAGTTGTTCCTTGGTTAATTGAATTAACAAAAGAAATATGAAAAGACGCAAACATGATCCATGTTGTATTGTTGAAATTGAAGACTGCACTACTATTAGTTGGAGCTACAAACCTACTGTATTTGATTCTTGCATATAAATTGCATGATTTAATAACTATTATATCATGTTAAGTAGTTCATATTTACAAAAAATGTTTACAGAACTCATAAAATCATGAAATTTTGTATGTGCATGGTATGATCTGAATCAGATTTATTGTAAAAAATTTTGAGATTTTTAGATCACTGTACATATTGTTAAGATTTTCTGAATGGCAGAATGCAAATAGAATTTTAATAAACATGAGAGTATATATGAATGAATGGCTGTGATATAAGTAGTACCATGATAGGTTTCTGTTATACAGTAAAGTTTAATTTCAGAACTGAGAAAGGCATACTAAGCGATATTTCATTATCATCTTGATAAGTTATGCATGAATGTATGAAAGCATGATAGAATTGTATGAGAATGTAGATTGTATGATTGCATACATGTTAATGCATTTGAAATGAATTGGCCAATAAGACATTTCTATGATAGAGATAACTACAAGGAACTACACCATAGAATGCCTCTATGGTAATGGTTCACCTACATGAATCCATGGGCAACAGATTGAAATCCTGGAGGTAAACATGTTCTACTGGTTAAGGTGGGAAGGACTTTCCCCGGTATTGCGCAATAACCTAGACTTCATCACTGTTTTGCCTAGGTGATAAGTGAATGACTACATGATCTCTATTCATAGTGTGGGCTATGTCTTGGCAACTACATGAACTACATGAATTAAATGTCACTTGTTATATGAACTACATGTCTACAAGATGAATGACTACATGATCTACGTGTTATATTCCATATGATCTACATGTCAACTTGTTATACGAACTACATGTTAAATTGACTACTTGCTACATGAGGACAAATTGCATGTTACATGATGTATATTAGAGATTCACTTGAAATTGTTTACATACTACATGACATTGAACATATGTTTTAAGAAATTGATTACATGCTATGCCATAGGTACATGTTTAGTTCAAATGTTACATTATGAGATATAAGCTATATGTTACATGAAATGTTTTGTTTCCATGATAAATAACAACGTTATGCAAAGAATGATTGCCAAATGACTTAGAACATGTGAATAGGAAGAGTTATATGATATCAAGATGTGGTAGGAATATGTTATCATGTTTTAAAACCGAGTATATGTTATATCTTGAACTGTCTTTCATGTGACTTGCTGGATCTTGTAGACTCATACTTGATTAAAATTTTAGGAGAAACAGAGGATACCCAGGAGTTAGTTCACACTAACTCAGAGCGTGAGCATGTGGAGACTTAGTGCTTTGCTTGAGAATTTGAGAGACTATGTATGTGAGGAAATATGTACCTTTGGATTTTATCCATTTTCGACTTATAGATTGTAATAAATTGGACTATTGCTTTCTTTCCTTTATGCTTTAGACTAAATATTTGAATATGATGTTGACTGAAAATTTCGTTCCATGTTCCGTTGAAATTGGTTGGATTTCATGCATTCTGTACCATCTGTAGTTGGATATTTTTCCACTGTAATACCTCTATTGGATTCAATGTGAGTTGGAATAACTATACTGGGTCCAAGAGAGGCATTACAACAAATCATCCCCACAGAGCAAAGGCAAGTCACCCATGCCATCTAGATACCATAGAAGAAAGCTACTTCCTGATTCTAGTGACTCCGATGAAGAAGGATGAGCCTCTGAGTCTTCTTCTGACACATCTGGGACTCCAGCAGTCACCCCATCTCAGACTGTCACTGAAGGGAAATCCATTCTCAAACCTAAGGCTGTGGATTTATCTGATCAAGCATTTGCTGATCCATTCCTTGAGTTTGTCTCTTTCTTTGAATTTCAAGGATGGCTTAAATTTATCTCTGAGTTCAGAACCTTCTACCCTCGATTGGTTCAAGAATTTTATCTGAACATTGTGGATGCTACAAAAGGTTTCAGGTCAGTGGTCGAAGGTGTTCCAATTATTTTCACTTCTGAATTAGCCTCTAAATTATTTCATATCCTTAATTCTGGTGAGGATTACTGTTCTTATAAGTGTAACCTTCATGAGGCCTACACTTTTCTCACTGGTCTACCTCATGATAAGAAAGATTCTAGACAAACTCATGTCACTCGGTGTAAGGCCCTCGAATTTTGTTGTATTATTTTATTTCGTGTAAATAATTCATGTTTGTGTATGCATAGATGTACATATCTACGTACGTATTAACTAGTTATACTTATGTGTGCATGTGTATAACTAGTTGTAAATAGTGTATGAATTGCATGGTGGTAGTGTGTACATGATAGCATATGTATGGCATGTATATATGTATAAGTTAAGCATGGTTTCTGCATGTTTTGAGTTCTGGCCGAAGGACCCAATTGGCGTCCACATGGATGAACGTCCATGCTGAGTCAGCGTCCACCTCGATGGACGCCAATACTTAAGCCAACATCCATTGATGTGGACGTTAAGATCTCTGACCTGCATGCGTTGCAGACCCCGAAACTCCAGGGGCAAGCAAGCCCAGCCATTGGGGAGATGTCCCCAACGGCTAGCAGGTTTTCACATCACCTCTCCGGGGTTCCCCAAACCCCACTCCTTTAAACCAAACTCCTTCTGCACCAGAAAGAGCTCCCTTGACTCTTTGCAAAGAGGAGAGAAAACCCTAGCTTCTGTGGGTGAGAACTGAGCTTGGCAAGCTTGAATCCGGCGACTGAAGGCTTCTTTCGGTGATCCACTACTGCTAGGAGGGAGTCTGGACCTTGGGGAAGGCTTCCCCAACACTGGACTGAAGCTTGCATCGACTGAGAACCATGAGGAAGGAACTTTTGGAGGCATCTTGGGACTGCCCAAGGAGAGCTTCATCAACTTCTTTGATCCCTTTGAAGATTTATTTAGAGGCAAGTACCCCATACATTTCGTCCATGTAGATGTCTAGTAGGGTTTTACTATTTTTACAGATTTTAAATCGTGTCCTGGATCCTCCTTTTCACCATGTATTTGGAGCTCGGTCTATGCTCTTGCACAGACAGGAACTTGGCGTCAAGGCCTCTTGCCGCCAAGATCTCCAGTCTGCATCTAGCAATCTTGCCGTCCAACTCCTTGAATGGCCAGAGACTGTCGTTAAGTTCTTCAGGACAGAACAGTGAGCTGTTCTTCCTGGTATATGACTATTTTTTATGTGTTTTCGCAATGAGGATATAATGTAACTTCTATATATTATGTATACTAGTTAATGTGGTGTGTGGGAGAATTATTGTGCATTTTTTTTTTGGATGGTAGAATTTATTAGCTTATTGGAATGCATGTGGAAGATATGGCTATGTATGTTCACCCACTATTCTCATGATCTGTGGAGAATTTGGGTGCCCTAAATTTTATAAACCATGCGTGTATGGGTCAGTCTGTGCCCTGCAATTACTGAATTTTTCCCATGCTCCTATGTTTTACTGTAAATTTCTATTTTGGAAAATACGAAACATGCGTGGGCTTGCAATTTATAGTAAATGGTGTGTTGTGTATTAAATCCGGGGAAAATTTCTGAAATGATCTGTATGTTGGGTTCATGGCTGTGAACTATTAACCTGATGTTCGTGTTATGTTCCATGTTGAATTGAATTTTTAATAGCGTGACAATGAATGTCTTAATTTCTGTAAATATCTGATAATTCAGAAAAATCTAGAAATTTGCATGTGAGGTTATAAACTTGTAATCAGAATGTGGTTAAATTTACAGGCCATTGGGATATCCGTGGAATGCATTATGGGATTTCCATGCAAAAATATGTAATTAATGCATGCCATTATGAAAATGAGTTGAATTGTGTTTTCAACCTGATTACTATAAGTTACTGAATGTGTAATCTCTGTCATCTATAGTATCATGCTAGGAAACAGAGCCATGTGTGAATGAGAGAATGTGAAGGTGTGTGTGCGCCATGTGTAAAAATGTGTGTAAAAAAAATCGGTATGTGTAATGTGTAAGACTGTGCCAAGTGTGATACTGCTTCCATAGAGGGCCGTGGAACCATACCATGGAAAAGTCTCCATGGGAAGGTTCAATGTGTATGATCCTAAGGGCATTAGGATGAAATCCTGGAGGTGGACAAGTACCACTGGTTAGGGTGAAGACTTGTTCTCCCGATCTGCGCAGTCCAAGAGTCGTCACTACATTGCCTAGGTGGCGTCTATGTGTATGTGTTATGTGATGTGTCCTTCTTATGGTGGTTTGGACTATGTATCACGGCACTAAAGTGTAAAATGTGAATGTGATCATGTGTAAATTGTGTAGTGTGAATATGTGTAAATGTGCAATGTGTGAAAAGAGAACTATATGAATGGGAAATTGTGAAAACATGTGGAACCAACATGTGAGATTGTGAAATTGTAGTCCATGATATGAGAATGTGAAATTATGTTACAACAGCAACCTAATTGTGGCTATGAGAATGTTTTATATGTGTAAAAATGCGTAGATCCATGCTAGTAGCACTTATTGCATATGTGTGAACAATTCCATGTCTCGTTGTTATCATGTTGTAGTTTAATTAAGAATGTAGCTCTCATGTGAAGGGTATGAATTTCTAATCCATGACAAAATAGCAACCTTAAAGTGTATAAAATGATAGTTTACATATGCAAAAATGTGTAGCAACCATGTTAGGAATGATTTCCTTCATGTAGGTGAGAATCCCATGTTTAGTCGTTTCATGTTATAGTTTAATCTGAAGTGTGGTTTTCATGTGATTGAATGAGTAGAGAGCATGTGATAGGATATTTATGTTGAATGTCTTAAATCATGTACCATGTGTTTAATTTGTAGAATTACTATGGTAGGTTGTCTCGTTATCAATGTTCAAGCATGCTATATGTGTTGCCTTGTAAATTGGAATGTAAAAACCTACCGTGATATATGCATGTATGATGTGTGTGGAGATTACTTGCTGAGTCTTTTAGACTCACTCCTTGCTTCGGCATACAGGTTTAGTTGGTGACGTCACACCGTTGAAGAGACAGTGGAGAGTGACTCCGAGCGTGGCGAGTAACTTGGAGAGTCATTGTGTGTCTTTTGCTTTCATAGTATGTATTAAGGCATTGTAATAGAATTATCATGTAATTGTGGACAACTATGTATTAAATTTTAGCACTTCAATTATGTGGACTTTAGTTCCTTTAAATTGTTAGTTGAATCATGTATGTTAAATGTGGATGATGAATGAAATGAAGACAGTGCTTCTTTACTTCCGCTACTCTGTATCTCGATCATGTGATAACGTTTGGGTAAATGCCCCACTGTGATAACGTTCACTATACCGACGTGGGTTGGTATAACCGTACCAGTATAATGAGGGTCGTCACAGGGACTGGTATCAGAGCGACCGATTGAGATTATACATAAATATACATGAATCATCATCTTCATAGATTGTCCACATGTGTAGAATTGATTAATAATGAATGAAAATAGATAAGAAAATGGTTAGGAAATAAAATAACGTAGCTCTAATGGTGGCTGAAATTTATTGCAGCCATGGCTTCAAGAGGGAGGCGTGGCGGAGCGCCAGCCCGTGAGGACGAGCCGAGACGTGAGGAGCGGGCGGAGCAGCAGGCCCCAGCATCGCAGGGTCCTGTACATCCCCCACCACCGCCTGTGGATTATGGAGTGTTCATGCAAGGTTTGGTGCAGGCCATGCAGACGCAGGCCCATACCCAGGCTGCACTCCAGGCTCAGTTGGAGGCTCAGGTTAGCATAATTAATGGAAGTGTAGTCTGTTTTATTTAATTGTATGATGTTATGTTGAATGTGCATTTATTGTTGTTGGATGTAGCAGGCTCAAGTACCGGCTCAGGACCATGGTGGACCTTCCATCATGGAAAGATTCAAGAGGATGCTGCCACCATCTTTTAAGGGGGAGAGCGATCCATTGCTAGCTGAGAGTTGGATGAGGGAGATTGAAAAGATCTTCCGAGCTATTAGGTGTGCGGATGAGGATAAGGTTACTCTAGCCACCTATATGCTTCAGATATGTGTTAGTTTTGTATGTTCTATTAAGTTAGATTGTGTTAGATGGTGCTTATGAACGTGTACTGCAGGAAAGAGCTGATGTATGGTGGGCTTCATTACTACATACACGGTTTGAAGACGGCGCAGTTGATGTTGCTTGGGACAGTCGTGAGGCTCTTTCGGGCCAAGTTTGTCCCCGAGCATATTCAAGATCGGATGGAGTAGGAGTTCCTCTCTTTGGCTCAAGGCTCCATGACCGTGCTAGAGTATGAGGCAAGATTTGCAGAACTATCCAAGTATGCACCTCACATTGTGGCTGATGAGCGCAGAAAGGCGAAGAAGTTAGTGATGGGACTCAAACCATCACTGAGGACGAGGCTAGTGGCGTTCGACCATCGCACCTTGGACGAGGCACTTAGTGCTGCTTGCAGACAGGAGGGTGAGATGGAGCAGTACCTTGAAGAGAAGAAGGCTTCGCAGAAGAGATCTGTAACTACGTTCCAGCGGCAGGACAAGAAGAAAGCGGTTTACCAGACACAGCAGCGATCAGTGGCAGTCAGCAGTACTCAGGTACCTTCAGTACGTTCCCCGGTGTGAAGAAAGAGTGTCCCCACTGTGGGAAGAACATGGTGGTTCCGAGTGTTGGATGATTACGGGAAAGTGCTTGAAGTGCGGAAGTAGCGACCACAAGATCAAGGATTGTCTGAGACTTCAGCAGGGAGTCCAGCGCGGAGCGCCAGCCCCAACAGCGGTAGCGGCAGCAGCACCAGCTACAAGAAGACCAGGAAAGCCTCGAGCCCCAGCTCGAGTGTTTGCTTTAGCACGCGAGGATGCCGAGCAGGCAGAGCATGTCACCGAAGGTACATTTTTACTTCTAGGTGTGCACGCTCGTGTTTTGTTTGATACGAGTGCTACTCACTCGTTCATTTCCGAGCGGTTCGCTAGGCAGTTAGCTCTAGAATCAGGCATAGAGTCTGAGGAGTTAGAGGTCCCTTTGTCTGTGCACACCCCTGCGGGTACGGTATCGACTAGGAAGTGTATTCCGTCGTTACCTGTGTGCATTGAGGATAGAATCCTAAAAGGGTATTTCTTCTTGCTAAAGATGAAGGACTATGATGCTATTCTTGGTCTAGATTGGCTAGAGGAGAACTATGCGTTAGTAGATTGTCGTGGGAAGAGGATTGTTTTTCGCATTCCTGGTGAGGATGAGTTCTCTCATCCCTTGCCAAGGAACTTGGCGGGAAGCTAGTCATCTCTGCCATGAAGGCGATGCGCATGGTAACAAGGGTTTGACGCTTTTCTTGCCAATGTGGTATTAGTACCAGAGGCTGATGAGTCACCTACTCTTGCAGAGATCGAGGTAGTGCAGGATTTTCCAGACGTCTCCCTGATGATTTATCTGGATTGCCACCGGAAGAGAGATAGAGTTCACCATAGAGTTGCTTCCGGGCACCTCTCCTATCTCGAAGGCTCCATATCAGATGGCACCTGCGGAGTTAGCCAAGTTGAGGAGGCAGTTGCAAGAGTTGCTAGATAAGGGATTTATTCGCCCTAGTGTTTCCCCTTGGGGCGCACCTATATTGTTCGTCAAGAAGAAGGACGGGTCACTTCGGTTATGCATTGACTACAAAAAGCTGAACCAAGTGACTGTGAAGAACATGTATCCCTTACATTGTATTGATGATTTGTTTGACCAGTTGCAAGATGCATCAGTCGTTTCTAAGATTGATTTGCGATCTGGTTATCATCAGTTGAGGATTCGGAGTGAGGATGTGTAATGTCGCATGCTTTACGGATCCATGCGGATCATGTGTGTTGTGGTAGTGGCGGCCGTTGTGAGGCCAGTGTGAGTTGGTTGGGTGGAATGTGTGGTTTGGATGTGTGGTTTGTTCAGGTGAGGAGCAGGTTTGGTCCTGAAATGAAAGAGGACCTGCTGCAATTGAGTTGGAGTTGGCGGCCAGGGGTGGGCGTTGACTTGTTGGCGTCCAGGTAAGGTGCCGTTGACTACATGAACTTGGCGGCATAAGATGTGGACGTTGATGGTGGCTGTTGCCCTAGGCGACAGAGGGGTTGACGCCAACCTGTTAATTCTGCAGGTTATAGGGTCACCTGAGAGTAGGTTATCTACCTGGTTCTCTCTTCCCCTTGCCCCAGCTTCACACCCCTGCATCCCTAAAGCTTCCAACAGGTACAGGAGAGTGGTTGGAGGATCGTGGGACGTGTGGCGTTGCCGAATTGTGCGAGGAAACGCCGTGGCGTGGTGCAATTCCCGTGGAGCTCGCGGAGGGTTCGGTGTAACCGGGAGATTTCGGGAAGTTTAAGCGTGTTCTGAGGTAGGGATGACCCTTGTAATTCCTATAGATCGTGATAATGAAATTAGATAACATGAATCTGCATGAAAATGGTGATTTCGGGTCATGGTATCCATGAGGGGGATAATGGGTGGTTGATGAATCAGGTGGTAAAGCATGCTGTTATAGTTTAATTATAGTGCATGGATGTTAGAAGAACCATTTTGTATGTTTTTCCATTGTTTTAACGGTTGTAAAACCTGTAGAATCGGTTAGGGTTTCTGCAGGATAGAGGCTGAAGAACTTGGCGTCAACATCATTTTTCGCCAAGCTCATCAGCTGGGATACAGACGGCCATATCCCTTGCCGTCTACTTCCTGTAAGCGGCAGTCGATGTTGCCTCCGACTTGTATATAAGCAGAAATGACTAATTATGGTATTTATCGATAAAGAGTGGTGCGTTGGCACCTGAGGTGCACTGAGTGCACGTGGTTTCTGTGTTTAGCATACATGGTATGCAGTTAGTTACTCACTTTCGAGGTTGCGTGTTGTTCACGCGAGGCCAATTGGGTTCACGTGTGGTGGACCGTTGTTACTTGAGGTTTGCGTGAGGTTTCACGTGGTTTGTGTGTGACGTGCACGTGGTTTTGTGTACGTAGCAAGTAGTACGACGCCTACCGTGGTTACCTCTCCAGTTGGGTGCCCCAGGTTCTTTGTGAGCCAGGCTGTTAGCTCGGGACTTTGTCCCGGTACTGTGTTGTACCGTAGAGGTCTGTGTCGTCTGACCTGGACCCCTCACTCTTGTGTTTGAGTTGCACGTCCGGCTGAGGGAAAGACGACAGTGGGACAGTGACACTTGTGTTTGTCTTTAGTCACTTGTAGCGCGCTCGTAGTTGGGGGGGACACCAGTAGACGTACTGCCCCAGCTAGTCCTTTTCCAGTGCCTCACTCTAGAGAGTTCTGGGCCAGGATCTCTAGAGGTGTCAGGCATGGGCCTGTGACCGTGTGGTTCGCAGGTGGTGGTGTTTGGTTGGTCTCCACAGTTGCTTGACTTTTCACGTGGAGCGACAGCTGGACCTTTCGTCCGTGGCTGCGAGACTGAGAGGTAGACCTGTGTTAGCTTGTCCGAGTCAGTTTCTGGTGTCGTGAACCAGTTCACGTGGCTCGTGTTTGGCTGTCTCTACTTTAGCTTGTACACCTGTACTAATTGCCATTTAATTATTACAGTTGTTTTTCGTAGTCGGCAGACGGTGAGTACTTTTACAGCTTTTATATCCTGCTTAGCTGTTCTATAAATTGTTGGTACTGTCTAATGCTTTTGTACCTGTGGTTTTGGTTTGCTCGGTTTTGGGGGATTCCCTACTGAGCCAGTGACTAGCGAGGCTCACCCTACCCCCACAGTGAGAGCGAGGAGGACGTTTCAGGACCGTCGTCCAGTTCAGAGTAGCGCCGTAGTGGTGCAGGGTCGGTACCTCCAGCTGTGTAGTAGCAGCTCCAGTAGTGTAGTGTAGTGTAGTGTAGTTAGTTGTTTATTTTCTTCAGTTGTACCTCGGGGTATGCCCCAGGCTCTTGTACTTCCTTTCAGTTTTGTGGAACTATGGCTATGTAACTTGTGAAATATATATAAAATGTGGTGTGTTCCTTTGTGTTTACACGGACTGTGCTTTGGTATCCCTTGCGAGGCTTCGGCCCGTTCGCGGGAGGCGGACTCGGATCAAGTACGTTATTGGTTTAACGGGCTTGGCCGAGGCGTTCTGTCACAGTTGGTATCAGAGCAAGGTCCGTGTTAATATAAAGAAACTAGAAGGATACATAGCCTTATTTCGGTCTTTGTACACTGCTGTAGGGACCCTGGTTTCTGATAATTTGTTGTTTTGATTTTTGCTTGGTGTTTTTTTATGTAGAAATTTCTGGAATGGCTGATAGAAGAGATTGGGGTGGTGGAGGAGATGATCCGGAAAAGTACTCAGCGTATGATAGAAAGAATCTGGGAAAGCCTCACGGAATTCGGGCGAGGATGGATCAGCAGGTGCCGGTACCACCGGTTGCAGTGCCACCTGAGGATGGAGAGACTGTACCTATTGCTTCAGTCCTCCAAGAGTAGAGGTGCCTTTTGTAGCACCTATGCCACCACCACCAGTGCTATTAGCAGAGGAACCAGTAATGGAGGTTGAAAAGTTTTTGAGATTGCAGCCACCTACTTATTCAGGAGGGCCGAATCCAGATACAGCGAAGCACTGGGTTCATAAAATCGAAAGAGTTTTTGAAACTATGAGGTGCCCGGCAGCAGATAAAGTTGTGTTAGCTGCTTATCAGTTGAGAGGTTTTGCTTTGGAATGGTGGCAACTGAAGATGCAGACCACCTTTGCAGGCAGGACAGAAGAGGCTATTACTTGGTCGGAATTTCTTGATGTATTTAATGATACATTCTTTCCGATTCAAGTACAGCAAGTGAAAAGAGAGCAGTTTCGGACGCTTCAGCAAGGTAACTCTTCAGTTTTAGAGTACCAGATGAGGTTTATGGCACTTAGCTGTTATGCACCTTATGTAGTTTCAGATAATAATATGATGGCTGAGTATTTTATTAGAGGTTTGAGAGTGGAGTTGCAGGATGCAATAGTACCTCTCATGTGCAAGACAGTGGAAGAAGCAACCTAGAGAGCAGCTACATTGGAGAGGTCTATTCAGACTCGTCAGGTGGGCGAGTCAGGTTCAGGTAGTTTTCGGCTACTGCAGCAGTCAGTGGGTGCAAGTAAGGGTAAGGCACCAGTAGGACCTTCTTCATCAGGCTTTGGTAAATGGGGTCAGAAATTAAAGCAAGGTTTTAAAGGCAAAGGAAGAGGATGGGGAGGTCGTCAGCAGTTTCAGCAGGGCCGAGGTAGGCCTGAGGTGGAGGAGTCGCAGCAGAGTACTGCCAGGCAGCCTATTACTCCACCAGGGTATCGGTGTTATAATTGTAATCAACCAGGGCATTTGATCCGCAATTGCCCCTATCTGAGAGAATATAGGTATGGAAGAGGTGTGCAGCAGCAGCAGCAGCCTCAGCAGTTTCAGCAGCCACAGGCAGGTCGTGGCAGAGGAGCACCGCAGTAGCGGGGAAGAGGCCGGGTTATGGCTATCACCCGAGCCCAGGCGGATGCATCGAATATGATAGAAGGTACTCTACCTCTTTATAATTATTCAGCAGAAGTCTTATTTGATTCGGGTGCCTCTCATCTTTTATTTCCGATGAATTTTTGGATTGTATAGCTCATCCTTTAGAGGATAAGTCTTGTGAGTTAGTAGTGGAGGTTCCTTCGGGTGAGTTCCTGCTCACTTCGAGCTATGTAGATGAAGTCTTGTTATGATTGAAGGGAACAAATGTCGAGTCGGTCATATGCCTTACAGTTGTCAGATTATGATATTATTTTGGGTATGGATGGCTTGAGGCTTATGGAGCGATGTTAGATTGCAGAAAGAAAAGGATAAGGTTTTGTCATCCTAATGGTGCAGTATTTGAATATCAAGGTATGCCTTTTTATATCTCTAAGTTTCTAATTTCTGCAATTAAAGCTAGAAAGTTGATAAATACTGGATGTGTGGCTTATTTAGCCTTGGTAAGTCTGGTAGAAGCTAGTCAGCCAGTGGAAGCAGTTCCCGTGGTTAGGGAATTTGGTGATGTTTTTCCTGAGGATTTACCTGGTTTAGCTCCACATAGAGAGGTGGACTTTACCATTGAGTTGCTGCCAGGTACCATGCCGATTTCTAAAGCTCTATATCAGATGGCACCAGCAGAACATAAAGAATTGAAAAAGCAGTTAGAAGAATTGTTGCAGAAAGGGTTATTAGACAGAACCAATCCCCATGGGGAGCGCCGGTATTATTTGTGAAAAAGAAAGATGGAAGTTTTCGGATGTGTATTGATTATAGAAAGTTGAATGATGTGACCATTAAGAATAAGTACCCGTTGTCGAGGATGGATGATCTGTTTGATCAGTTGCAATCAGCAAAGGTATTTTCTAAAATTGATTTGAGGTCCGGGTACCATCAATTGAGAATCAAAGAGGAGGATATAGATAAGACAGCTTTTAGAACCAGATATGGTCACTTCGAGTTTGTGGTTATGCCATTTGGGTTGACCAATGCTCCTGCAGGTTTTATGGATTTGATGAATAGAATTTTTCATCCATATTTAGACCAATTCATTGTGGTCTTTATTGATGACATTCTAATTTATTCAGCATCTGAAGAAGAGCATGCAGCTCATTTGAGTTTACCCTGCAGTTGTTAAGGGATACCAGTGTTTGCTAAATTCAATAAGTGTGAATTTTGGTTGAAAGAAATTCAGTTTCTGTGCCATGTTATCTCAGCTAAAGGATAGCAGTGGACCCGAGTAAAGTGGAAGCAGTGATGAGATAGGGAGTGCCTAAGACAATAACCGAATTAGAAGTTTTCTGGGACTGGCAGGTTATTATAGGCGCTTTATTCAAGATTTTTCTAAGATTGCAGCACCTATGACTAAATTGACCAGGAAAGGGGTGCCATTTGTGTGATTCGGTGAATGTCAGAAAAGTTTTATGGAATTAAAGAAGAGACCTACATCAGCACCTATATTGACATTGCCGGCAGGGAGTGGTGGTTTTGTGTTGTATACTGATGCTTCAAGAAGAGGACTTGCCGCAGTGCTTATGCAGCATGGTAAAGTGATAGCTTATGCGTCCAGGCAATTGAAGCCGGCAGAGAGAATTACCCCACTCATGATTTGGAATGGCAGCAGTTGTGTTTGCCTTGAAAATGTGGAGGCATTATCTGTATTGCGAGAGATTTGAGATCTTTACAGATCATAAAAGCTTGAAGTGTATCTTCTCGCAGAAAGATTTGAACCTTCGCCAGCGCAGATGGATTGAATATTTTAAGGATTATGATTTCAGTTTGGCTTACCATGCTGGCAAGGCCACTGTTATAGCTGATGCCTTGAGCAGAAAGGCATATGTAGGTTTAATGATGATTAAAGAATGGAAGTTGTATGAAGAGGTAGTGGAGAACTCCTTATATGTGCCCAGTAGTCAGCGACGGGCAGTACTAGCTGCTAGTGTTGTAGAGCCGTCTTTGTATTGGTAATTATTGAAGCTCAAAGAGCAGATGTAAATTTAGCTGAAATTGTGAAAATGGAAGGAGTTACCATTGATGATAATTGTGTGGTCAGGCTCAGAGGTAGGTTGTTTGTTCCAGCTGAAAGAGAGGTAAAGCAGCGAGTGTTGGAAGAGGCTCATAAATCTAGGTACACTATTCATCTGGGTAGTACTAAAATGTACCATGATTTGAGAAAGCATTTCTGTTGGCCTCATATGAAAAAGGAAATAGCAGGGTTTGTTGCAAGGTGTGCTATCTGTCAGCAGATTAAAGCAGAGCATCAAAAGCCTGGAGGTTTGTTGCAACCGTTGCCCATTCCACAATGGAAGTGGGATGATATTGCTATGGACTTTGTGGCAGGTTTACCAAGATCGAGTTCCGGGCATAATGGAATATGGGTATTTGTTGACAGATTAACCAAGTATGCAGACTAGTGGCAGTAAGTATGTCTTGGACAGTGGACAAATTAGCAAATATTTATGTTGAAAGAATTGTTCCACTGCATGGTATTCCGAAGACTATTGTGTCTGATAGAGATCCAAGATTTACTTCTGGTTTTTGGAGAAGTCTGCAAAGAGTAATTGGTACTGAGTTGAGATATAGCTCCGCTTATCATCCACAGACAGATGGTCAGACAGAGAGGACTATCCAGACAATTGAAGATAAGTTGCGGGTTTGTTGTTTAGTTTGGAGAGGTAGTTGGGAGCATCATTTGGGAATGGTTGAGTTTGCCTATAATAATAGTTATCATACCAGTCTTGGGATGGCACCGTATGAAGCTTTATATGGAAGGCCATGTAGAACCCCATTGAACTGGCATGAAGTAGGAGAAAGGCAATTAGTGGGTCCTGAATTGATTTAGCAAACCACAGAAATAGTGAAGCTTATTAAAGAAAAATTGCAGGCAGCTCAAAGCTGGCAAAAGAGTTATGCAGATATCCGGAGGAGACCACTTCAGTTTGAGGTGAGAGATTTTGTTTTCTTGAGAGTTTCCCCGAGTAAAGGTATTATGAGGTTTGGTATGACTGAAAAGTTGAGCCTGAGATATGTAGGACCCTTTCAAGTGTTAGAAAGGATTGGGGAGACAGCTTATAGGCTGGATTTGCCAGTAGATTATGCAGATGTTCATGATATATTTCATGTTTATGTGTTAAGAAACTGTATTGAAGATGCAGCTCAAATAATCAGATATCAAGGTGGTGACTTGAGACCGGATATGACTATGCCAGAGTATCCGATGCAGATCACAGATCGAAAGATAAAGAAGCTGAGAAATAAAGAAATTGAGCTAGTTAAAGTGCGATGGGAAAATAGATTGGGTGGTGAGGATACCTGGGAGTTAACCAAGGAGATGGCTAAAGGGTATGCCTATCTGTTTGAATAAGCCTTTGTATTTCTTTTTAGATGATAGTGCTTGTAAAGGTGTGTATATTTAAGTTATTTAACTTTGAGTTGTGTTATGAATTTCGAGGTCGAAATTCCTTTTTAGATGATAGTAATGTAACGTCGCATGCTTTTCGGATCCATGCGGATCATGTGTGTTGTGGTTGTGGCGGCCAGTGTGAGTTGGTTGTGTGGAATGTGTGGTTGGATGTGTGGTTTGTTCAGGTGAGGAGCAGGTTTGGTCTTGAAATGAAATAGGACCTACTGCAGTTGAGTTGGAGTTGGCGGCCAGGGGTGACTGTTGACTTGTTGGCATCCAGGTAAGGTGCCGTTGAGTACATGAACTTGGCGGCATAAGATGTGGACGTTTATGGTGGCGGTTGCCCTAGGCGGTAGAGGGGTTGACGCCAACCTGTCAATTCTGCAGGTTATAGGGTCACCCGAAAGCAGGTTCTCCACCTGGTTCTCTCTTCCCCTTGCCCCACCTTCACGCCCCTGCATCCCTAAAACATCCAACAGGTACAGGAGAGTGGTTGGAGGATCGTGGGACGTGTGTGACATGCACGTGGTTTTGTATACGTAGCTAGTAGTACGACGCCTACCGTGGTTACCTCTCCAGTTCAGTGCCCCAGGTTCTTTGTGAGCCAGGCTGTTAGGTCGTGGCTTTGTCCCGGTACTTGTGTTGTACCGTCGAGGTCTGTGTCGTCTGACCTGGACACCCTCACTCTTGTGTTTGAGTTGCACGTCCGGCTGAGGAAAAGATGACAGTGGGACAGTGACACTTGTGTTTGTCTTTAGTCACTTGTAGCGCGCTCGTAGTTGGGGGTACGGACACCAGTAGACATACTAGACCCCAGCTAGTCCTTTTCCAGTGCCTCACTCTAGAGAGTTTCGGGCCAGGATCTCTAGAGGTGTCAGGCATGGGCCTGTGACCGTGTGGTCCGCAGGTGGTGGTGTTTGGTTGGTCTCCACAGTTGCTTGACTTTTCACGTGGAGCGGCAGCTGGACCTTTCATCTGTGGCTGCGAGACTGAGAGGTAGACCTATGATAGCTTGTCCGAGTCAGTTTCTGGTGTCGCGAACCAGTTCACGTGGCTCGTGTTTGGCTGTCTCTACTTTAGCTTGTACACCTGTACTAATTTTCCGTTTAATTATTACAGTTGTTTTTCGTAGTCGGCAGATGGTGAGTACTTTTACAGCTTTTATATCTTGCTTAGCTGTTCTATAAATTGTTGGTACTGTCTATTGCTTTTGTACCTGTGGTTTTTTTTTTTCTCGGTTTTGGGGGAGTTCCCTACTGAGCCAGTGACTAGCGAGGATCACCCCTACCCCCACAGGTGAGAGCGAGGAGGATGTTTCACGACCGTCGTCTAGTTCAGAGCCGCGCCGTAGCGTTGCAAGGTCGGTACCTCCAGCTGTGTAGTAGCAGCTCCAGCAGTGTAGTGTAGTTAGTTGTTTATTTTCTTCAGTTGTACCTCGGGGTATGCCCCAGGCTCTTGTACTTCCTTTCAGTTTTGTGGAAATATGGCTATGTAACTTGTGAAATATATATAAAATGTGGTGTGTTCCTTTGTGTTTACACAGACTGTGGTTTGGTATCCCTTGCGAGGCTTCGGCCCGTTCGCGGGAGGCGGACTCGGATCAAGTACGTTATTGGTTTAACGGGCTTGGCCGAGGCGTTCCGTCACAGGATGTGTGCAAGACAGCATTCAGATCCCGTTATGGACATTATGAGTTTTTGGTCCTTCCTTTCGGATTGACCAATGCCCCTGCAGTGTTCATGGATCTCATGAACAGGGTGTTTAGGCCGTATCTAGATAGCTTTGTTGTGGTGTTTATTGATGATGTGCTGGTCTACTCTTCGGACGAGGCCACACACCGTCAGCATTTGAGGGAAGTATTAGAGATTCTCCGTGAGCACAAGCTGTATGCTAAGTTTAGCAAGTGCGATTTCTGGTTGCGCGAGGTTCATTTCCTCGGGCATGTTATCTCCAGTGCTGGTGTTGCAGTTGATCCAGCAAAGGTTCAGGCAGTTATGGATTGGGAGACTCCCAAGACCCCTTCGGAGATTCGTAGTTTTCTGGGATTGGCTGGTTACTATCGGCAATGATTTGAGGGATTTTCATCCATCGCCGCCCCATTGACTCAGCTCACCAGAAAGGGAGTGAACTTTGTCTGGTCCGAGAAGTGTGAGAGTAGTTTTCAATTGTTGAAGACTAAGCTCACGTCAGCTCCGGTGTTAGTCTTACCGAGCGATGTAGAGGTTTTGCTATCTACACGGATGCGTCTCAGATTGGCTTAGGCTGTGTGCTAATGCAGCACGAAGGGTACTAGCTTATGCTTCTCGTCAGTTGAAGGAGCATGAGAAGAACTATCCGACTCATGATTTGGAGCTCGCAGCAGTGGTTCATGCACTAAAGATCTGGAGGCACTATCTTTATGGTGTCAGATTTGAGGTGTTTACCGACCACAAGAGCTTGAAGTATCTTTTCTCCCAAAAGGAATTAAACCTGAGGAAGAGAAGATGGATTGAGTTTTTGAAGGACTATGACTTCGACCTTCAGTATCACCCTGGGAAGGCGAATGTCGTAGCAGATTCTCTGAGTAGAAAGAGGCCATCTCTCCAGCAGGACTGGAAGATGTTGGAGGATGCGGCTTGCGCGTTGACTGAGTTAGAGCCATCGCTATGCCAGGCTTTTGTAGCTCAGTTATCCCTTAGGTCCTCGGTTTTGGATGAGGTGATTGAGCAACAGAAAGCCGACCCTAGACTCCTAGAGTTAGTGGGCAAGGCAGGCATTGCTCGTGATGAGGACGGTGTGATTAGATTCCATCACCGTGTTTGTGTCCCTGATTTGGTAGATGTCCGTGAGCATGTGTTAGCGGAGGCTCACAGGTCGAGATTCTCTATTCATCTGGGTAACACTAAGATGTACCAGGATTTGAAGAGGTCCTTTTGGTGGTCCGGCATGAAGAAGGATGTGGCAGATTATGTATCCCGATTTTTAGTGTGTCAGTAAGTGAAGGCCGAGCGACAGCGACCATCCGGCCTCATGCAAATGATGGAGATCCCAGTGTGGAAGTGGGAAGCTATCACTATGGACTTTGTTTCGGGTTTGCCTCGATCTAGAAGGGGCAATGACTCGATTTGGGTAGTTGTAGATAGATTCTCAAAGACTGCACATTTCTTGCCTATGAAGAAGAAGCAATCGGTTGAGAGTTTAGCTATATTGTATGTTAGTAGTGTGGTTAGATTGCATGGTGTGCCGAAGTCGATCATTTCGGATCGAGATCCGAGATTTACTTCGAGGTTGTGGAAGGGTCTTCAGCATGCATTATCTTCGTAGCTGAAGCTCAGTTCGGCATTTCATCCCCAACAGATGGACAGTCTGAGAGGACTATCCAGACGCTCGAGGATAGGTTGAGAGCGTGTGTACTGGATTGGAAGGATGATTGGGAGCGTCATCTACCTCTAGTGGAGTTCGCATACAACAACAGCTTTCATGCGAGTATTGGTATGGCTCCATTTGAGGCGTTGTATGGTAGGCCATGCAGATCTCCTTGATGTTGGGAGGAGACCGGTGATAGGCAGCTGATCGGCCCGGAGTTAGTTTAGGAGACTTCGGATAAGGTCCAGCTTATCAGGAAGAGGCTTGTTGCGGTGCAGGATAGGCAGAAGAGCTATGCCGACAACAGGAGGAAGGATTTGGAGTTCGAGGTGGGTGAACATGTCTTCTTGATGATATCACCTACTCGTGGTGTCGTCAGATTTGGCAGGCATAGTAAGTTGAGCCCTTGATTCAGTAGCCCATATGAGATTCTCAGACGATTGGGCATCGTGGCATATGAGCTAGTTTTACCCCCCAGCTTTAGCTAGTGTTCATCCTGTTTTCCACGTTTCTATGCTTAGGAAGTATGTCCGAGATCCATCTCATGTGATTAGTCATGAGCCAGTGGAGATTCAACCAGATTTCTCATATGTGGAGCAACCAGTAGCTATTCTTGGCCGGAAGGTTCAGCATCTCTGGAACAAGGGTATTGCGTCGGTGAAAATTCTATGGCGGAACTTCTCACGAGAGGAGGCTACTTGGAGCTTGAGGATGCGATGAAGAAGAAGTATCCCCATCTATTTGAGTAGTTTTATTTAAACTTCGAGGACGAAGTTTCTTTAAGGGGAGAGGGTGTAAGGCCCTCGAATTTTGTTGTATTATTTTATTTCGTGTAAATAATTCATGTTTGTGTATGCATAGATGTACATATCTACGTACGTATTAACTAGTTATACTTATGTGTGCATGTGTATAATTAGTTGTAAATAGTGTATGAACTGCATGGTGGTAGTGTGTACATGATAGCATATGTATGGCATGTATATATGTATAAGTTAAGCATGGTTTCTGCATGTTTTGAGTTCTGGCCGAAGGACCCAATTGGCGTCCACATGGATGGACATCCATGCTGAGTCAGCATCCACCTCGTTGGACGCCAATACTTAAGCCAACGTCCATTGATGTGGACGTTAAGATCTCTGACCTGCATGCATTGCAGACCCCAAAACTCCGGGGGCAAGCAAGCTTAGCCATTGGGGAGATGTCCCCAACGGCTAGCAGGCCTTCACATCAACTCTCCGGCGTTCCCCAAACCCCTCTCCTTTAAACCAAACTCATTATGCACCAGAAAGAGTTCCCTTGACTCTTTGCAAAGAGGACAGAAAACCCTAACTTCTGTGAGAGAGAACTGAGCTTGGCAAGCTTGAATCCGCCGACTGAAGGCTGCTTCCAGCGATCCACTGCTGCTAGGAGGGAGTCTGGACCTTGGGGAAGGGTTCCCCAACACTGGACTGAAGCTTGCATCGACTGAGAACCAGGAGGAAGGAACTTTTGGATGCTTCTTGGGACTGCCCAAGGACAGCTTCATCAACCTCTTTGATCCCTTTGAAGATTTATTTAGAGGCAAGTACCCCATACATTTTGTCCATGCAGATGTCTAGTAGGGTTTTACTTTTTTTACAGATTTTAAATCGTGTCCTGGATCCTCCTTTTCACCCTGTATTTGGAGCTCGGTCTGTGCTCTTGCACAGACAGAAACTTGGTGTCAAGGCCTCTTGCAGCCAAGATCTCTAGTCTGCGTCCAGCGATCTTGCCGTCCAACTCCTTGAACGGCCAGAGACTGCCGTTAAGTTCTTCAGGACAGAACAGTGAGCTATTCTTCCTGGTATATGACTATTTTCTATGTGTTTTCACAATGAGGATATAATGTAACTTCTATATATTATGTATACTAGTTAATATGGTGTGTGGGAGAATTATTGTGCATTTTTTTGTGGATGGTAGAATTTATTAGCTTATTGGAATGCATGTGGAAGATATGACTATGTATGTTCACCCACTATTCTCATGATCTGTGGAGAATTTGGGTGCCCTAAATTTTATAAACCATGTGTGTATGGGTCAGTCTGTGCCTTGCAATTACCGAATTTTTCCCATGCTCCTATGTTTTACTGTAAATTTCTGTTTTGGAAAATAGCAAACATGCGTGGGCTTGCAAAATTTATAGTAAATGGTGTGTGGTGCATTAAATCCGTGGGAAATTTTCTGAAATGATGTGTATGTTGGTTCAGGGCTGTGAACTGTTAAACCTGATGTTCGTGTTATGTTCCATGTTGAATTGAATTTTTAATAGCGTGAAAATGAATGTCTTAATTTCTGTAAATATCTCATAATTCAGACAAATCTAGAATTTGCATGTGAGGTTATAAACCTGTAATCAGAATGTGGTTAAATTTACAGGCCTTCGGATAACCGTGGAATGCCATTATGGGATTTTCCATGCAAAAATATGTAATTAATGCATGCCATTATGAAAAGAGTTGAATGTGTTTTCAACCTGATTACTATAGTTACTAAATGTGTATCTCTGTCATCTGTAGTAATCATGCTAGAATAGAGCCATGTGTGAATGAGAATGTAAAGGTTTGTGTGCGCCATGGTTGTAAAAATCAGTTGTGTAATGTTTAAGACTTGTTTCAGTGTGATACAGCTTCATAGAGGGCCGTGGCAACCGTATCAGGAAAGGTCCCCATGGAAGGTTTTCATGTGTTAATATCTAAGGGCATTTAGGGATGAAATCCTGGAGGTGGACAAGTACCACTGGTTATGGTGGGAGTTGTTCTGCACCTGTCTGCCGGGCAGTCCAGAGTCGTTCAACTTTATTGCTATGTGACGTGGATGTGTATGTGTTATTTGATGTATCGCTTCTTAGGTGGTTTGGGACTATGTTATCACGGCACTAAAGTGTAAATGTAAATGTTATCATTGTAGACCCCGATTATGACTAATGGGTTGAACCCACATTCTTGCTACCTTAGTGGGCCCCTAATTGGTCACTCACCTTGAGCCCATCATTTGCCTTTTTTTGAGCCCATTAATCATTAAATTGCCTTGAAATCCCGAAATCTATCATTTGAAAGAGTCCTTAGAGAAATATGACTCCTATTCTTATCATGTGGTTAGGAGGATAATGCAAGATAATTCGGGTTCCTTGTCGCGACGCATCGTAGCGTCGCGACTATAATCGCGACGGGTTTGGACCGCCGCGACAGTCCATGCATTATACATGCACGTGGGTATTCTGTCGCGTCCCCCCGCACCGTCGCGTTTCTAGTCGCGACCCTACGATCTGACGCGACAATGTCCGAGATCTCTGGCCCCCATAACCACACCCTATTTATCCTCCCATGCACTTGACTTGGTCTAAGAGGGTTATCCGACCCCTTGGGCGGATTTTTGGCCCTAAGGACTCTCCTAAGCTCCCCTAAGGACTCTACACTACACCTGATATTTAATAGATTTTATCCCCCACTTTTAATTTCTAAATCTTTTTGAGGAGATAATGCCTAATATTCCCACTCCAAGCTCTATATAAGGAAGGCCCCTCCTCATGGACGAGGAGAGCCCATGATTACCCCGAAGGGCTGCCAAAATTTCCTCTGAACTAGACTTAGTCTCATTCCTTCATTCCCTTCACATTCCACTCCCCACAACTCACTCATTCATCATCAATGGAGCAAGGAACGTGAAGAGGGCGACTCTAGCAATCTCCTGGCCCCTTTGCACATCATCGGAGCTGCATCCACGCCAGGAAGTCGCCCTAATGGGGCTCATTCTCTTTCTTCTTCCTCTTTTCTATTTCTACATGCATTTTTTTGTCCTTTTTAAATAGAGCACATCCACCATCCACCCACTTTTCCCACACTCACAGGGTTTAAACCACCCCAGGTGCGTTCCTACCATGGTGTCCCTCTTATTTCGTCTTTTAGAATAGATACTACACTTTATATGTTCTAATGGGGTCTTCTCTTTGCGTTTTTCTTTTGATTGGCAGGCAAGCAAGCGAAGTCTACGAGAAGCTCTGGTGCTCTGGCCGGCTAGAGGACTAGAAGAAGGTCACACAAAAAATCTCCCGCATTTAGAGAACGCGACGGCCTAGGGTGACGCGACAATAGACGCGTCGACTTTCACTGACGCGATACTAGAAACGCGGCGGCCATGGCGACCGCGACACCAGGTCAGTTTCCTGTTCTCTTCCTTTTCCTAGTTTAAGTTAGCCATTGTCTTTCCATATCATTAGGCAACTTATCTAGTGGCGATCACACACTTTTTATGCTACTAGTTTTAGTACACTTTCGTGTGTCGAGGGAAGCCAATCCCTGTGATTACACCTTTTGGCGATCACGGTGGGACCCTCACTGCCACCCTCGTAGTTTTGATTGTCTGCTTGCCATGTTTCCTGTTGTTTGTCATTATAGTGTCTTGTTAGGGTTTTGTTCTTATTCCCTGCATTTTTCCCGCTCTGTCATTGTCGCGACCGATCGTGGTGTCGCGACAAGTTCGCGTCGCACCAGGGGACGCGTCATCAGGTTAGTGCTTGCTATTCCCTTTGTCCTCTCTGTTCAATGCCATGAGAGCATGCATCTTTCTTATATTGCTTAGATCATGTTTGCTCGCGTTTCTGTCCGATAGTATCCTGTTAGGGTTCGGATTTTTCCGTTTAGTTTCATCTGTAAGTTTCCAGTTCTTATCGCGGTCGGAGGATTGGACGCGACCAGGTCGCGGTGGGACAGGCGACGCGTTAACAGGTTTGCTTTGTATGTTACTGCTTTCATCCATGAATCGGTTTTCTGTCGCTTTTCGATCCATGTTGTACCTGATTAGTATTTCTTTGTGTTTCTTATCTTAGTAGGGTAGTCTGTTTGTATTGGGTTGGTGACCCACGTGTTCTCGGGTCTCTGTTTGTATCGCGGCAGCTCGCGCTGTCGCGATCGTGTCGCGGCGTACCCGGCCGTCGCGACTCCCCCCGAGGGCTGTTTTTTCACACCCCTTTGCTCCCTTTCCCCACTCTTGCATACATTTTTGGACTTTTTAGTCCTTTGCATACGCTACTCATCCCATTTGATCAGGTTCCCCCTTGGTAGTGAGTCCTCTCACCTACGAGCACTCGTAGGCTGACTCGGACCCGCCTTCCGAGGACTCCGTAAGTCCTCGTGACCGTACGCACGTTGCGGTTCACCGGGCAGGTTGTACCCGTTGCACCCATAGTCGAGCCACCCTCGCATGTGAGTGTATGCCCCTTAGCTACACGAAGCACTTGAGTCCATTCCTACTAGGGACCGCTTGGCCAAGTGACATCCTTCCAGTCAATTCATTTAAAAGGTCAAGTTGAAATCTAAAAATTTGCGCCTTAAGCATGATAACTTGAGTGCTTTGATCCATCCCTCCTCATCTCATTTTTTTTTCTTGCTGTGATAGAGTCTAGGCGTGTCTGTATCACCTTCCCAATTGATTGGGGAGGTGCATGCGTCGTTGCCTAGGAAGATCGAGTCAGTCTCCTCCCGTCCTTGTGATTTATCACAATCCTTTGTTCGATATGGACCAATTCCATGTCCTTTCTGATGATACCTTGCTATAGGGCTCCTCGAAGACGTGGCCAATCCACCTCGGCCATACTTCCACCCCCTATTCAGTCTCCTCTTATCATTAGGGGCAATCCCGTCCTCCCTCTCCTCCAAAGGGGGATGACCCCCATTCGCAATTCAGCCAGCTGCTCCCCCATTTAACTCCAGAACAAGTGCGAGAATTCATCGCTGCCGCCAAAGGCAAGCAGCCCTTGTCTCCATCTGCCCATAACTCAGTCCGGCCAACGGACTCTTCCACCCATATCGCTTCAGCACCCCACCTTCCTTCCTCAGGTGCAGATCCCACACCCCTCCGTCCTCGCACCATTCACTTTTCGAGCCAAACTACCTTCCGGCACGAGAGGTTCGGCCTAGATCCCCTCCAACTTCCAACTATTACACGGCTGAACCTGCATTTCTGCCCCACGAGGGTCTCATACTTTCGAGCAACCTCGCTCCATCATCTCTACACATCATGTTCCAGCCCCCCTCCGACTTCCTAGCGGAGTGGGCCGTCATGAAAAAGGAGCTTCATGACCTCAAAAGGCAGATAGATCCTCGTAAGGTAGCCGACATTTCTCTTCCATCCTTTCAATATCTCCGGGTGCCGCCTCAGTCAGAGCTCCCTGTCTACCGCGATACTCCGGGGTAGGAGACCCCTATGTTCATCTGAAAGATTTCGTTTATGAATCAGCACCTCACAAGTACGACCGTCACCTCATGGCCTACTTGTTTAGAAAATCCTTGGATGGTCCGGCCTTAGAGTGGTTTTATTCCCTGCCTCCCGAGGAAGCGGAGGACTTCGGGATTGTTCAAGAAAGGTTCCTGCAGCAGTTCCAAGATCGGGTGGACCCGATATTCTTTTGTGGATCTAGTGGCCGAGAAAATGAAACCTGATGAGGAGTTCTCTGCTTATGCGATCGGTGGCGCGCACTGTCCTCCAAGGTCCGCTGCCCCATGCCGGAAAGGGAGAAAGTCAAATTGTTGATCTCCAATGCAACCCCTACCTACCGAGCCGTCCTAGCCATGAACGATATTACCACTATGCACCAGCTGTATAGTCGAGCCCGCTTTATTCAAACTCAACTCTGAGACTCGCCTATACACTCCATGTTCGAGTCTCCCAAAGCCCGTTATGCCAAGAAACCCAAGGTCCTGTCACCGAGGGAACCCAAATCAATGAACAGGTAGGTGCGGTGAGTAACCCCCAAGGCCTGATAGGTAGGTCCCAGCAACCTCAGCAACCCAACAGCCATGGAACAACAATAGACAACCTCCTCCTCAAGGTCAGAACCCTCCACAAGACCAACGCCAATACTCTCAGGTCCCTCCACCCCAGAATGGTTTTGCACCTAGAAAACCCAATGGACCCAAGAGAGCACAATATCCTCCTTTGCCCGAATCCTTGGCCGATGTCTTCGCAGCCCTTATGTCTTTGAACGCCCTCCGACTCCCTCCTGAGAAGCCGAATTGGAACATGGCAGCGGACCAGACAAATATTGTGTGTATCATCGCCATCCGGGTCACAATGTATCAGATTGCTTCCAATTCAGGGATATCATATACGATCTTCATGAGCAGAATCAGATTGATTGGGCGGAGATGAAGAGACTGATACAGACATTAAGAAATCAGCAAGGTCAGAGGCAACAGCAACAGCAGCAAAGGCAACAGCAACAGTAGTACCAACCCTTCCAACAACAATATCACCAACAACAACAGCAACAGCCGCAGCAGCCGGCAAATGACCTGGGCATAATCCGCAATCCCATGCCCCAACATCCTGTAGCTCCGAACCCTCAACCTGCTCCACCACCTCCAGTCGTCCATCACCCACCACCCGATGCTCAATGGGCCTTTGATGATGAACACCAAGTGGGCCAACTTTTGACCATTTCTCACCTCATGCCTGTCACGATCACATCTTTACCCAAAGAGCCTCCTTCCTCCACAATCGCTGCCATCACCTCACCACCCTACGGCTCCCCCACCATGTCTTCCATTGCTCCCCCACCAAATAACTTCCCGCTATCCCCTGCACCAGCACCTTTATTAGCCAACCCCTCCATCCTGGACACTTCACCTTCTCCCCTCCACCACAACCTTGCCTTGTGGAGCGGAAGGATGTTCCACCGGATGTACCCTAATGCGTCCGTGGCCATGCCAGGTCAACCGATTCAACAAACCACCACTCAACAGCAGCAAGACATGCAGGAATAGAACCGGTCCCGGGGCCCCAATGACATTCTGAAGCATCTGGACCAAACCCCTGCCAAGATTTCTATACTGGAGCTAATCAAGAGATCGCAGACTCATCAAGATGCCCTGAGAGCCTTCCTACAAAGGGTCATGGTCAGTGAAGATATGAAACCCGACAACCTGCCCTCCGTGCTTTCCATTGTCAACAAAGGCCCACAATCACTTTCTCTCCGATGGTGAATTAGCGGCTCCTGAGGCTAGAATGATGCCCTTATGTGTTACACTCACAATAAATAAGGTAGCCATTGATGCGGCATTAGTGGACACAGGAGCTTCGATCAATGTGTGTCCACTAAGCACCTTAAGAGCCTGCAATATATCGGAGCGTCAGTTGCGACCCACCCCTACTACCATAGCCGCATACGACAATTCCAGACGAGCTTGTCATGGGGTCATTACATTGCAGGCAGAATTGGGGCCACTTGTCATGACAGTCGACTTTTATGTTTTGGACATAGATCACACTTACAAGGCCATTCTTGGGACGCCCGTGGATCGAGTCACTAGGGGCAGTACCATCCACAGCACACCAATGCTTGAAGTTCCCTTTTCAAGAAGGATAGTCAAGGTCAAGAGTGTGACCACAACCCACACGGTGGAAGCTGTTGAGAAAGTTTTGCCCTCGGTTTGGCCATCCAACAACCCGTCATTTCTATACTGGATGTGAACTACCCCTGGGCCTACACTTTCTCCTCCAATCGCCCAGTTATATCCCCGACAGTGGCAGTAGTCAGGAAGGACGGATCAATAAATGCAAAAGGATGGGATATCATGTTCAGGATCGGCTATCAGCCGGAAGGGGCTAGGTACTCACCTCCAAGGCAGGGTCAAAACGGTCACCGGCACAAGAAAATCAACAAACATGGCTTGGGATACACAATGTGGGCAGCATTAGCATCCACCTCGCAGTCAGATCAAGAGCCCCTTACTTGGACACTTTATGATCACTTCGTCAAAGGACCTGTGCAACCAGGGTATAACACCATGGTGAAGGAAGTTTCAAGTTCAGCATATCAAGTCCTAGAAGCTCAGCGTCCTGGCAAGAAGAAGAAGGCCGAGACAGACCATATGCGCCAGACCTCGAAGATCTAATCTCAGCAGTCAGTATGTTATTTCAAGAATCTGAAGCAGAGGCAGAGGAGCCAGGTTTAGAAGACCTCATTTCAGCCGCCGCCGTCTTTTTGTCGAGAAGGACACACCGCAGACAGCAATGGCAGCATCAGCAGCCCCCACCAAGCGACAGTTGCTTGGGTTCGGGGAGGAAGTCGAAATAGTCAATTCAGCCAAATCAACAAGGGAGCTCTGGCCAGGGTTGTCCCGACCACTCAGCCATTTCATCTCATCCATCTTTGTCCATAATTTTAATTCCATTCCCTCATCCCTCATCTCCCCCCTTCATCCTCCAACTTTCCTCCGATGCTATCGAAGCATTACTCCACCCTTCGATCTTCTTCATCATTTCATTCAATGGGTCGGTTTTGTCTTTCTCCCGAAATCTCACCATGTAGGTTAGTTCTATTTCGTTAAAAAAAAAAAAAAGATCCTCTTCCCTCTTTGTCCGAACAACAATCTTCATCGTCTCCGACGCTCCTTTCATGCTCGACGGCGATCCCCGTCTGTTTCCCTTCTCCCTCTCCCGACGGCGATCCCCGTCATTCTCTCTCTTCTCCTGACACTTTCTCTCCTTCCCTGACGGCGATCCCCGTCACTCTCTCTCCCTTTCCCGACGGCGATCCCCGTCACCCCTTGCTCTCTCCCATTCTCGACGGCGATCCCCATCACTCTTTTACTTTCCCTCTTGACGGCGATCCCCGTCAGGCGATTTCTCTCGGCAGCGATCCCTGCCCATCCTTCACTCAAGCTACACCTCCGCCTGGTGGCCAAACATGGCCATTTCGGGCAATTTAGGTGAGGGGCCTTCTGTTCCCCTGCACCTCGATTCTGTTGCTGGCACCCCGGGCCTGGGTGGCCTACCTCCTCCTCCAGTCCCATCGGAGGACCTCCGCGGCCCTGCCACACCCTTTGTTCTTCGTTCCAAAAAACCTCTGTATTTTCCCCCAGAGTCTCCTGTAAATATCAAATCTAGCTTAGGTTCAGGGGTAGATTCTAGCAAATCCCCGTCCCCGTGTAGGAAGAAGAAGGGTAGTGGCATACCTCGTAGATATCTTTTGGACTTAGTACATAGGTGTGGCGCTCTCCTGGCAGTCGAAGAATTTATCCAGGAAGCGGTAGTTCTGAACTTAAATGATCTACATTTGGAGGAAGGGCTAGACGATGGGTTTGGGGTATACGAGATCCTAGCCGAGGATGACCCATCAGATGAAGGAGATTGTGAAATGGAGGATGCTGCCGAGATGTATGCAAGTGGCATGAGGAAATTCGATGAACTACCTCGGCAGTAGATGAACCCACCAAAGAGGTTAATGTGGGAACGGAAGAGGACCCCAGGCTCTTAACCATAGCTTCTGGTCTCCCTCCTGAAGAAGAAGAGCTCATAGAAATGTTAAGGGAGTTCAAGGATTCCTTTGCCTGGTCCTATGATGACATGCCTGGCATTGACCCCGATCTGGTTGAACATAGGTTGATCCTGAAGCCAGGGGCAGTTGCCGTTAAACAGAAGCTAAGGAGATTTCCTCCCCCACATTGCTTTAAGATGAAGAGGAGATTGATAAGCTACACAAAGCCAAGTTCATCCGTGTAGTCCTCTATCCTTTATGGTGGCGAACATCGTCCCGGTCATAAAAAGGACGGAAGAGTGCGTATCTGCATAGATTTCCCGGATTTAAATAAGGCATGTCCTAAGGACGATTTCCCGCTACCTCATTGGATGTTTTGATCGATAATACAGCAGGGTTCGAAACTCTATCGTTCATGGATGGGTACTCTGGCTATAATCAAATTCGTCTACCCCGGAGGATCAAGAGAAGACCTCCTTCACCACCCCATGGAGAACATATTGCTATGTGGTCATGCCATTTGGATTAAAGAATGCCGGCGCCACTTATCAAGAGCAATGTTAGCTATCTTCCCGACATGATACATATTGATGTTGAGGTTTACGTGGATGATATCGTGGTGAAGTCACGGACCCGAAGAGAGCACTCCTCCGTACTTGCCAAAGTTTTCCGTCGCACACAAGAGTATCAATTGAAGATGAATCCAAGAAGTGCGTTTTGGAGTTTCCTCAGGAAAATTATTAGGCTTCATAGTTAGTAAACGGGGATTCAAATAGATCCACACAAGGCCAGGCAATCAATGAGATGCCTCCTCCTAAGAACATATCTGAGCTTCGAGGTTTGATTGGTCGGCTGCAGTTCATAAGGAGATTCATATCTCAGCACTCTCAAAGATGTCGTCCTTTCTACGAACTGTTAAAGGAGGAGTTAATTTCGAATGGAACGCTAAGTGCCAAGAGGCCTTTGACGAGCTCAAGAGTTACCTTATGAATCCGCCCGTGCTTCAGGCACCTATCCCTGGGAAACCCCTAATCCTATATCTGTCAACTGTTGAGGACTCCCTAGGAGCTGTCCTTGCTCAGCATGATGAATCCGGCAAAGAAAGGGCAGTCTACTACCTATCTAGGCTCTTCAATCCTTCCGAGCTCAAACTCACCACAATGGAGAAAACTTGTGCAGCGCTAGTTTGGGTAGTGCAGAAATGAAGCACTACTTCCTAGCTCATAAGGTGAGTTTGATTTCTAGAATGGACCCTATTAGGTATCTCCTTGAGAAGCCAGTTCTCGCCGACAGATGGCACGCTGGCAAAGTTTCCTCTCTCAATTCGAGATCTCCTTTATTGTTCAGAAAGCCATAAAAGGGTATGCCATCGCTGAGCACCTTGCTCACCTCCCTCTTCCTCATAGTGATATGGTTCAAGAAGAATTCCCTGACAAAAACCTATCACTTATTTCTCGCGATCCCTTCTGGTCACTCCATTTCGATGGAGCTCTCAATTCTAGGGGACGGGGCATAGGTGCAGTCTTGCTCACCCCAGAAGGGATCACCATTCCTTTGGCTTATCAACTCCAGTTCTACGCCACCAACAATATCTCCGAGTATGAGGCTCTCCTCGCCGGTCTTAAGCTTCCCTACTTTTTAGGCGCCCGTCACCTTAAGATCATAGGGACTCTCAGCTCGTTCTTCGGCAAGTCCTCTCTACCTATCGCACTCGTGACCCAAACTCAAGCCTTATCAAGATCTGGTCACCCTCCTAGCCAAGCAATTCCGTCAACTCATCTACATTCATACTCCTCCTCGCTCTCAGAACATTCTGGCCGATGCACTGGCATCGTTAGCTTCGTCTCTCTCCTTCCCTCTCAGCCGTAGTGCTGAGACCATCACTGTTCAGAGGTTAGAAGCTCCCTCAACTCAGGATCCTTGGTTCTCAAACCTTAGGAGCTCCCTAGTGTTGAAGGCAGAGAAGAAAGAAGCGAAGGAGTTGTTGCTTGTCGAATTAGGAGAATTGATGGAAGAAGAGAGACCGTGGTACCATGAGATTGAACAATTTTGCAAAGACGGTACCTTCCTAGAAGAAGCCGAAGCCGAAGATAGACGAGCTATCCGTAGAGCGGCATTAAAGTATACCCTCGTGGGTGAAGTTCTTTACAGACGCTCTAAATGGAATGCTCCTCAGATGCGTGACCGATGAAGAGGCTTGGAAGATAGTGGAAGGATCTCACTCCGGTGAATGCGGAGGCATGTGAATGGTCAGATGTTAGCCAAAAGGATCCTTAGGCAGGGCTACTACTGGCCAACCTTAGAAGAGGACTGTGCCGCCTACGTTCGTAGGTGTGTCAGATGCCAAATCCATGCCGATAAAATTCACGCTCTCCGTCTTCTTCTTTGCATCCACTATCTTCTCCTTGGACTTTCTCCATGTGGGCCTTTGATATCATTGGGCCTCTTGGTGATCCTAATGCTCAGATAAAACAAAAATCCTTCATCCTCACTGCTACTGAGTATTTCACCAAGTGGGCCGAAGCAGAAGCATTTGCAGAAATCAAAGGTTCGACTGTGTGCAGATTCATCATGAAGAACATCATTGCACGGTTTGGAGTACCTGGCAGCCTCGTCACCGACAATGGACCCCAGTTCATATCACAAGACCTTCAAGATCTCTGTAAGAAGTTCAATATTTCTTTGCATCATTCGTCTCCTTATTATCCACAGGGCACGGCCAGGCCGAAGCACGAACAAAACACTTTGAAATCTTAAAGAAAACTTGTGAGTCTAATAAATTTTCTGATTGGCCAGAAAAGTTAATTGAGGCTCTGTGGGCCTACCGCACCTCCATCCGCACACCTACGGGGCAAACTCCTTTCTCCTCACTACAGAATGGAAGCGGTATGTCCACACGAGATACTCATCCCTTCGCTAAGAATTCAATTGGACAAAGAACTTAATCCCGATGAACATCGGGAGGCGTTACTTACACAACTAGAGCTCTTAGACGAACGGCGTCTAGCTGCAGCCGATCATGTGCTTTCATATCAAAATAGACTCTCAAGTCTTTTCAAAGAAAGTGATTGAGCGTAAGTTTCAAGAAGGAGACATGGTTTTGAAGCGAATTTTCATAAAACCTGGAGGTCCAAGGTCAAAATTGTCTGCAAACTAGGAAGGGTCGTACGTCATTAAAGAAGTGTACCCGGAAATGCATATAGTTAGTTAATGCCGATGTGTGAAACTCTCTCACCATGGAATGGATTATATCTTAAAAGATTCTACCCCTGATCAATAGTCTTTGGATAACAACACCAATTAATAAGTAGCCATTTGCCAAGTGTCTCGCTCTTCTCATATTGACGAAATAATATTTATGCGCAATCACGTACTCAACATAGTAGCCTAAGGTCATTGTCCCTTCATATACAGTGTTCTCACTTAGCCCTTGCTCAGGGAAACAAAAGGTCAATTCTCTCCCTCTTCGGACAAGGTCTAGGGGCAAGGGGAAGGCTAACCTGTAAACCTGCAACAGTATAAACCATGTGTTTGAAGTCTTAAGGAGGGACGGGCAGTTCTAAAGAAAAGCATATAGCACAAAAATAAAGCGACGAAATGATGAAATGAAGGGGCATGTTAAAGAGTGGCAGTACAGTTCCCCGCGGGACGCCCTTGAGCCCGGTCGCGCGCATGCCCCAGTCAAAAGAGAAAATACTGTGGCCCTAAAGTCCCTGGACAACAGATGAATAGCACATGTAGCTTACTTGTTGCAAGTCTTACAAGTCGGTAACCCCGACCCGAGATTAAGTCTTACAACTTTATATTCTTTCTATCCTCCCTAAAAATGACCAAAGAATCCCTACGCTTGGTCTGTGTTGGAACATTGTTGTCACAGGGGCAAAAATCTTAGCAGACCTAAGATGAATATGCGTTGCACATAAATCTTACTCGCCAAAGTGAGATAGAAGAAGACTCACGGTTAATCGCTCAACATTAAGAAGTGTTGTTCCAAAAGAATTAAAAAAAAAAAAAACAAAAAAAATCCATAAAATCCAAAAAAATCAAAAGATCCCCAAAAAAAAACAAAAATCAAAAATTCCAAAAATCAAAAAAAATCAAAAGATCCCCAAAACTGAACAAAAATAAAAAATTCCAAAAATCCAAAAAATTCAAAAGATCCCCCCCCCCCCAAAAAAAAACAAAACAAAAATTCCAAAAATCAAAAGATCCCCAAAACAAAAAAAAACAAAAATTCCAAAAATCCAAAAAAATCAAAAGATTCTCAAAATCATAAAAAAATGTATAGTTTTCAGAAAAATAAAAGTTGTGTACATATTGCTTTCTTAGCATGCATTATTTTCATGGTCTTTTCGTCTATTTAATAAGGCTCGGCCCCTTGACAATTGAGTTGGATTTTTGTCATCTTAAGCGCAGGGGCCGAACCTAAGAACATATCTAACTTGTTCTTCTAAGTGTGTGCAGGAACAGAGATTCAAAAGCGGAGTACAACGTCGCACTCAAGACTCCCTTTCTCTCGCTTATTTGAAACTCGCCTCTCACTCGTGTCAATCACAAAACACTCATTTATCATAAATATTGACATCAAAGTAAAGAGACTGTGCTAAGAAATGAACAAATGTACATAGATGAGGGGAGGTGGCTCACAAGTCTCTCAATCTCCACCGCCACACTCCCCGGATCCCTCCTGTCTGTCAGGTGGTGGCAGCATCGCACCACCACCTCCCTCGCCCTGGGCACCCCCCTCATCCTGGCGACACCTCTCCTCTGCCTCGTTCCTCCGGCGACTGGAGGAACTCACTAAGTACTGTCCCACTGTTCCTCCTGTCGCCCTGCTGGCACTGGCTACACTCCTGCTCCTACTCGTGAACGGCCTATGTCCATCACAATCTGCTGAAGCCTCTGCGCAAAGCTCTCCTGCAGTCGTAGCTCTGCTCGTAGTCGCTCTAGCTCCTCTCAGTCGACTAGCGAGCTCTGCACTCGCAGTGCGGCCAGCTCTGTAGTCATCGCTGCCACTCGAGCCTCAGCTACCTCCATCTGGGTGCGCAGCTGGTCGCGCTCGCCGGTCACCTTCGTCGCCCGGGTCTCAGCTGCCTCCGCTCGGATGCGCAGCTGGTCTCTGTCGCCCCGGGTTGTCTGGAGCTCCCCCTGGTACTGGTCGCACTGAGCCTGCAGATCCATGGCGTCCTCAGTAGTGAGCCGCAAATCTCTCTCCTGCGCAACAAGCAATCAATCAACATCAATCAAATCAATGCCAACCTAATCAAGTATTCAGATCGTACTTACCCGGTCCTCCAGATGCCTCTCAGCCTCCTCTGCCCTCGAGATCGCTGCAGTCAACTGAGCTTGCAACGATGCCCGATCACTCTCTCCGCCTCTCGAGGTGGAAGCACCGCCTGCTGCTCTCCTCACACTCTCCAACTCTCTCCGCTGCACACAGAAGCACACATTAGTTTTCAAATCAAGACATGGATTTAGTACTGAAGTCTGAGTAAATACTCACCAACTCCTCAGTCTCCCTCCGAGCTGCCTCCCGATCATGCGTCGCCGAGAGAAGGAGAGCTCGAAGTGACGCCACCTCGCCAGCCACGTCCACCTGCAGTCATTTGATCAGCACAGTTCACCAATTCAAATTTCACAAGTGCTAGTTTAGAACACTTACCTGATGACGAGAGCACTTACGTACCCCACCCCGTAGTTGAAGGCGTATGCCCGGAGGTATGCATCGTCTGTGGTCGCCGTGGACTTCACGACTTGCCCTTGCGCTCCCAGTTTTCTATCTGCTCTCGCGCCCACTCACGCCAGTCAGTAGTGTCGTGAAGTCCCCGGAAACTCCGACCCGGCCGGCGAAACCGGTCCAGACGGGAACTCCACAACACTCTGCCTGAAGCCCAGGGAGCGCTGGGTCAGGAATAGGTTCAGAGGTAGCACGAGGTTTAGCACATGCAACCACACCAACCTACCGAAGTAGGGGCGGGCCTGCGCCAACCAAGGCTGTCCCTCATCACCCTCCCCCAGATACGGCTGCCAAACCACCTGCAAAATAGAGTTAGCCAGCCACCAATCAAATCAACGCGTATGTTAGAAGGGAAGATTTTTAGTACTCACATCCATGTAGGGGTAGCTGTCAATCGCCTCCTGGAGGCGCTCCAACTAGTCGGCGAGGTGGCGAGTATCTCGGCGGGCCCCCCAGCGAGTGTGCAATGGGCACTAGGCCCGGCCGTGTGAGCTCCCCTCTCCCCAGGGCAGGAGGTGTAGATAGGCCCAAACCTGCAATGTCACGCCCCAAAGCGAAATATCGGAGCGCGAAGGCAGTTGCAAGAAAAGGTATAGAGCGTATACTAGACAACAAACCATTGCACACAGAATAATACTAAAGCAAATCTTTCTCATTATTAATTTTCCAAATGTCTAGTTACAACCACTCATATCAGAGCCATTCTAAATGGCCCAATTACATTGCAACAGAAGGAAATAACTAACTACAACTCTAAGATAACATAATGACTCAAGGGTACTCCTGGCTTTACTCTTGGTCATTCCCTTCCTCGTGAGTGTATGTGTCATCCTCGGTCTCACCTGAGAACACAACATCAAATAACGTAGGGTGAGCGATAACGCCCAGTAGGACTTAAATCTCAGGCTCAAGCAGGCTTTAAATAATTAACGCATTTAATAGCAGAGTGTCTAGAGATAGCAAGTACAAGAGAGTCAAAATATAGTAAGAGATAGCACAACAGGTAACAAGATAGCACAATAGCACGAGATCAAGTATAGTTTCAAAAAAATAGCACAAGTATCGAATATAGCGCGAATAGCAGGATGGCCATAACACCACTAGCACGAGTATAGTAATAACACGACGAGTATAGCACTTGTTTGTCATTCTAGACATCGAGAGAGTATAGCACGTTTGTGTTTTGATTGTCATATAGATAGTCGAGATAGATAGCACTTGAGTGTAATGCCAAACACTCTGATCATTTAACTCCCATGGGCACTAGCACTTTCGGGCGCACATCCCAGGACTAGATCGGGCCCTTTATATATTGCCAGGCATTGGTTATATTGTTTATCTTTAGACAATCAGTTAGTGACCAATATAGAGTACCAAGAAGTAGATGAGAGCACTAGATGAATAGACGAGATAGTAGAGTGAATATGAATAGAGTATAGATGAGAGCTAATGGACATTGCACGTAACACGTCGAGTAAACAGACGATAGTAACAGTTACACAACACGCACACATCTTATGGCAGTCAGGTGGAATTCACGATCTTCCCGCTGGCCATGTTATGCACAAGTCCAGAGGTCCGACGTGATTCAAAGTCAGAGCGAATCTTCTAATAGCCGTTTGGATCATATCGATCCCTAAAGGTGTAATGGGTGTTAGGGTACAACCGGCTCGTCGACCATGTGGGAATCCATGGTCAGAGGAGACTTACGGAGGCCTTGTACAAGGGTTCACTAGTTCGGCGAAAGGAATATCCGACGGAGAGTTCACCACAAGCCAAGAAAAGTGTGTATATAAAACATGTGCTCGACGTTCTAGATGAATTCTAGGACAGTGGAGCGTCGATATCGGAATATAAAGAACGCATGAAACGAATACAAGTCCTTTAAAAATTGGGCAATTAATATACTTTATTGCAATGATTTTCCAGATACCTAATGAGATATTTTCTGCAAGATTTCAGCCATAAATGGATGGTTCATGTGTGTGCATGTGTAAGAGAAATCATAGCTAGAATAAGTCGTGAACATGTATTTTAAATCATTCAATATAGCACCACTTTTAAGTAGGGTTTTTACTGGGGGTATAACGGTATAACGGTTTTTCATGGGTTTTTCTCAAAATTCTTATGAAGGCGACATAGGGCTGTAAGGATGGCGACATGGGCCAGGCAGAACGCGACAGGGTCTTGCACAGGTCGTGACAGGGCATGCAAATCGGGTACTGAGAACGCGACGGCTCACCTGTCGCCTTCTTGGTCGCGACAGGGAGGCTGTCGCAATCAGGCCCCAGAAAGCGACATGTCGAGGCGTCGCCTTCTGGTTGTCTGCGCCTGACTCTGACAGGAATCAGACCATACATTGGATTGCGGACTAAAACATTTAAATTTCGATACAGGGTCATTTAGAAAATCATAACTAATTATATAGTCAACGAAAAATCATGAAACTAGTTGCAAATTAAACTAGACATGTAAGAGTACTTCCAGTAAATCAGAATTAGAGAGAGAGCATGGTTTGAACATGGTTTGAGAATGAACAAGGATGAGTAACATAGAACATGACATAGAGAGCAAGACTGATTTAATTCGAGCAACATGCTCAATGAAATTTAGTCTTTTTAGGGGCAAATGATCCCTAACAACATGAAGTATCTACAGTAAAACTTTCGTAGCATGGGATCAAGTATTCATATAGATTTGAATTAAACATGACGCCTCGGGTTATCATGTTTGCAGTTCTTCAAAAATTAAGAACAAAAGATAGGATGGATGGAAAAATATAAAATTGGGGGTTTCGTTCAAGAGTGTAGGAAGAACCTACAGAAAATGTTTCATGGTTTATGCTTGTGAGAATGCCTACCTTTGACTCGATTGTCTTCTAGGGCTAAAACTTGAAGAACAAGGGAAGAAGCTTCAAGCTCTTCTTCTCTCCATGAAATCCTCTCCTCCTTAGCCTCTTTTCCCCATCCAGCAACTCTTGGCAATGAGGTAGGGTTGCCCAAGAGAGTTTAAGAGGTGTATTTATGCAAGTATGTATTTATATTCCTACTATTACTCTAATTCCTCTTTAATTACGAAATTTCCTTACTCCCACCTTCCTTCCTTGCTTCCAATCTCTATTTAGACTTGGAAAAATCTCCAAATTCGTGCTAACCCATATGGGGTAGGTTTAGGAATCCATTCCAACTCTAACTTCCTATTTAATGCATTAAATACCCCTTTTCTATTTAGGTAATAATTTAGTTACGAATTTAGGGTATTTTTCTATTATTCTCCCTTTGTAAATTCATATTTTTGACCCAATAAATTCTAGAAGATCCATTAAGCAAAGCCCATTACTCTTTTCCATTTAATGGGTTTTATTTAATGCTCTATTTAAATATCCATTTAGCTAGGTTTTAAATTCTTTATTTATTTTTTATTTTTCGTAAAAAATCAGGTTGCTACATGCAAGATAGAAGACAAGTCAAAGAGCAATTTAAGAAAAGTGCAGTGTAATTTTAGAAGGGGTAGAGGAGAGGGTGTACCTGGAGAAAGGGGTAGAAACCGCTCGTAGATGTCTGCCGGTCTGAGGCGCTCAGACAGTCGAACTGGTGCGCTAGGAAGGCTGCCCCCCAAGTATACCCCCCTACCTCACCTAAATCCGCCAGCAAAGGCAGGAAGCGGCAATGGACTGCGTCGCCCCTCGTGGCAAACAAAAGTCTACCAAGAAAGAGGACGAGGAAGCGGCGCAAGTCCAAGTCCGTCTGCGGCCTAGGCTCACTCTCTAGCTCCCTCCTACTAACTCTAGCCAGCCTCTCCAAGTACTCATCCTCACTCTCCCCTGCATTCTTCCCCGCCTCAAACAGACCTAGGCTCTCCTGCAAGGCTATTCTAGGCACTAGGGAAGACCTACACTCCACGGGGAGGTCTAAGAGTCGCTCGGCTATGTCGTGGTAGCAGGGGTAGGTATAGCCACTCACCGCTTTCCCATATACACTGAGCCCTGTAATCCGGCTCACATCCTCTAGGCTAGGGATCATATGCCCCCAAGGGAATACGAAGGCATTCGCCTCCGTATCCCATCTGCTCCGCAGGGCCTGAGTGAGGGCCGGATCCACCCTCATCCTCTCTGTCCTAAAGATCTCCCCGAATCCCATCTCCTCTACCCGAACTCTCTGGAAAGGGGGAAGGGCCAGGAAGGCAACCAACACTAGTGTCCATGACACTCGAGCCCTCATCCTACCCTGCAAGACCCATTCAAGTTAGGTTTAAATTCCTTTGTTCCTGTGTTTCAGTTTATGTCGCGGCAGCGTTAACCGTCGCGACCTTGTCGCGACGGAGCGGGGCTCCGCGACTCTATCGCATCACCTTTTTAGGTCGCGATAAGGTCGCGTCAGCCCTGAACGCCGCGACAATGTCACGACGCCCCGCCCTGCCGTGATAGAATGCCGCGGCAGGTCATGCTGACGTGTTTTCAGGATCAAACCCGGCCGGAGCCTTCTTTGTTTGACCCATTTTCTCTGAGCTTTTCACCCTACATTCGGCCCTCTAGGGGCTCTGTTTACCACATCCACACGTTCATACAAGGATTAGGGTCGAGTTACTTACCGTCTTCATGGCCTTGGCCCTTTTCCTCCGCTCCTCCTTCACATCCACCGCCGGGGCCATTTCCTCCTCCTCCTCCTCCTCCATATCTACCTCGGGCACCTCCTCCTCGACGGGAGGATCCTCGACTCGGCGCCGAGCTCCGGCGTTCCGCTTGGCGCTTCCTCTGGGAAGAGCCCTCACCCGCGGTCCCCTTTCCTTCCATTTTGGGCTTGGTTGAGGTTGAAGGAAGATCTTGGGGCAAAGGTTCGCACGGGTTGCAAGAAGTTCGGAGATTCGGGAGCTTTGGATGCTTTTGGTTTTTGAAAAAATGGAAAGAGGGAAAGAAGGAGCCGTTCTGTTTTTGAATGAGTCGTTCATGATGCGACACAGTGCGCGGTCGCGTTCATGTCGCGTCGAGAAGGGTCGTCGCGACTTAGTCGCGACGCGCCGCCTGGCCGCGACATGAAGGCGACACCCCTGACCGTCGCGTCATCAACAAAGCACTTGGTTGCACAGAAAATTCATTTTTGTTCATTCATATGCAAAGTCTTTACACTCCCTAATTCATTCTAAAAAAAAACAAACAACCAAGCAATGCTTTTTAAATCCTTTCCTAATTACCATCTGGCCTACAAGTCAAATCAAACAGATCAAATATTCCTCCCGCTGGCTGGAGCTTCTTCAGAGCTTCAATGTACTCTTTAACCGTTTCATCGTCCTCCTCCACCTCCGCTTGGATTACGCTCATGGCACATCCCTCCCAATGGACGACGGCGCTACGCATGTCACACTCGTCCTGCGCGTCACCCCTCTCCTCCTCTCTGATAGGCGGGAAGTGTGAGAGGAGTGGAACCACCGTCCGGCCGCACCGCACTGGAGGTAGCAACGGTCCGGGTTGTAGGAAACGAGTGCCTCATTGCCCAACAGCCTCAGGGCAAGCCCGGTACGTTGAGAGAGATGGATCATCTTGCCATGCATGAACCGGGGGCGCGTGTCGAAGTCCGCTACTGTCATACCTCGGAGGTACCTGCGCCATGCTTGAATGCCCTTCACTTGGGCCGTCTTGCACCAAGCTCGGGTGCTCATGTGGAGTGGCCCGCCCACGTGCGCCAGCGGGTGGTTCAGCATCGTCTTACACCCCACGGTCAAGTCCTCCACCGCCCGAAATTGAATGTGCATCCCCATCCATAGCTCGAGGGCAATCACCGATCCGTAGAAGGGTCCTCCAAGTGCTGCAGAGGACAGACCGGCATATAGATAGCTCAAAACTGCTTGGCCAATAGTCAAACCATTTGAGATAGAATCGATGATGCTCAAATTGGCAAAGGAGATGGTCCCGTCTTCAGCTGGGAAAAGTATGATCCCGCAGATGCAGATGGCAGCCGCCTTGGCAATGGCGCCGTATCTCCCGTTTTTCCGCTTGCATTGTGAGACGACCCACTGTGCGATGGGGAGTAGGTGGACGTGCATGCCACTGGTCATGGAGCGTAGGTCGTTCTTCGTGGAGGCAAACTTGCCAGAATACTCCAGGAGTTGATCTGCTCCACAGTATATGATATTGCTATCTCTTCACCCGGTGGTAACGTGGAGACCGAGCATGATCTCTAATTCTTCCAAAAGTATGTTGGCTTCAAAATCGGGGAAGACAAAGGAGTGTGTCTGAGTGTGCCACAGCTCAGTAAGTGCGGTGATGCTATCCCATACATGGACGATCTTGTCGTGCTTCTTGGCGAGTACAAGCACTGTAGACAATCCCCAATCTTTTAGGAGGGAGATTGAGGCAGGCGGCAGCATGTCGAGCATTGGAAGCAGCCATGGTAATCTAGAGAACCGCCTATGACCAGGGAGGATCTGAAAGAAAGAAGAAGGAGGAGATCTAAGATGAGAAGGGGAAGAAGAGGAGAAGAAAAAAACAGAGCAAAACAGAGCAAAAGTGCAGAAATAGAGCCACTTACTTGAAGATCCGGGCGAGAATAGATGTGCTTCGGGATGTCTGAGAGGTGCTGAAGATCGGCATGAGACTCCCTAGCAGCCTTTGGGCCCGAGTAAGGAGGGATGACCTCTGCAAATGCCGAAAGCTTCCTCTTCATGACTGCAAAGATGAAGAAAGATGAAGAACTTGAAGATTTTGTAGCATAGGAGTTTAGCTGCGGGATTAACAGCCCAAACCCTTTATTTATAAGCTTTAGGGAGTTAGAAACCCACTCTAATCCCGTAACTAGGAGTTAGGATAAGTCTAGGAAAGGTTTAGGAGTCCTAGTGTTAGTCTAGATGTCCTAGGATAAGTCTAAGTCCCGTTTTTTTGCGTTTTCAGGACTCTGTCCGAGTCGCGACGCCGCGATCCGACGCGACTATGTCGCGACAGGCTGCTGCGACGCGACAAGGTCGCGGTCGATGGGTGTGTCGCGTTTGTAACCAAATGTTTATTTCTCTTACCTGTGCTTTGTATATGTGTTTCTTTGACTATGTTCATTAAATTCATTTATCATCTTGTGATTATTATGCTTATTTTCTAATGAATGATTCAAAAAAAAAAATAATCCAAAAATGAGGAAATGTCATCCCAGGTAAGTCAGGTATTGTATCTCTATCCCTACTCCTACATTACTATATGATATTCTACTTATTATATCTTTTCAAGGACCGGCTGGTTCTCAATGTGCTATGGGATTTGTGTTCCCCTTTACCAAAAACTATGATAATCTAGGTGCACATTGTTAACCATTGGATAGGTCGTTGAGCTAGTTAAGATCGGGGACGATGGGTTCAGGCCTGCACTGCGGCTGCGGGTAGTCCCTTGACCCTTTCTTATCCAGCTTAACAATATTATCCTTGATATATCTTATATTTTCTCATTTCCTTTGCATTTGTTTTAATAATTTCTTTTATTTTGGCCCAGCATGCATCATGTAGGACTTTGAGCTTTCCTGACTCATTCTTGACCATTGATGAGCTCATGTTGAGTGCCCAATCATCCTTCATGTTCCAAGCAAGAAATCCAATTCCACTCCAAATCGGAAGGTTTGCCTCTGAGCAAGTTGTTCCCGTCAGATTGACAAGAATTTCCCTGTCTGGATTCTCCATCCAAATATTCATCCTTTTCCTTTGATCCATTTTAGTTGCGAACCGCTCCCAGGACAGAGTCATGAGTTACCTGCCTGGCACGCACATGTCCTTCCAAAACGAAACCTGCAGGCCAATCGGCTAGGGTACCTCTCAATCGAGGGGTTGATCGTCCTCTTCTTTTTTCCTCTCGTCCAGACTTGTGCTCTTCTTTGCATTCTACTCGAACAACCGACTCGGGGTTTTCACAAGGATTCTAATTGCCTGTTAGTTAACATCGGGTGTCTCTTTACCTTGGCCTCCACTTTTCAGTCCACTCCGTGTCATCTCCGTTCCACCGTCACTTCATGACATCTCCACGCCACTTCTGCTTCGCTCCCCTGCAAAGTAGAAGCCAAGTGGGGGCAATCTGTAGACACCCGATTATGACTAATGGGTTGAACCACATTTCTTGCTACCTTAGTGGCCCCTAATTGGTCACTCACCTTGAGCCCATCATTTGCCTTGTTTTGAGCCCATTAATCCATTAAAATGCCTTGAAATCCCGAAATCTATCATTTGAAAGAGTCCTTAGAGGAATATGACCTATTTTATCATGTGGTTAGGAGATAATGCAAGAAAATTCGGGTTCCTTGTCGCGACGCATCGTAGCGCCGCGACTATAATCGCGACGGGTTGGACCGCCGAGACAGTCCATGCATTATACATGCACGTGGGTAATTCTGTCGCGTCCCCCCGCACCGTCGCGTTTCTAGTCGCGACCCTACGATCTGACGCGACAATGTCCGAGATCTCTGGCCCCCATAACCACACCCTATTTATCCTCCCATGCACTTTGACTTGGTCTAAGAGGGTTATCCCGACCCCTTGGGCGGATTTTTGGCCCTAAGGACTCTCCTAAGCTCCCCTAAGGACTCTACACCTGATATTTAATAGAGCTTTATCCCCCACTTTTAATTTCTAAATCTTTTTGAGGAGATAATGCCTAATATTCCAACTCCAAGCTCTATATAAGAAAGGCCCCTCCTCATGGACGAGGAGAGCCTCATGATTACCCCGAAGGGCTGCCAAAATTTCCTCTGAACTAGACTTAGTCTCATTCCCTTCATTTCCCTTCACATTCCACTCCCCACAACTCACTCACTTCATCATCAATCGAGCAAGGAACGTTAAGAGGGTGACTCTAGCAATCTCCTGGGCCCCTTTGCACATCATCGGAGCTGCATCCACGCCAGGAAGTCGCTCTAATGGGGCTCATTCTCTTTCTTCTTCCTCTTTTCTATTTCTACATGCATTTTTTTGTCCTTTTTAAATAGAGCACGTCCACCATCCACCCACGTTTTCCCACACTCACAGGGGTTTAAAACCACCCCAGGTGCGTTCCTACCATGGTGTCCCATCTTATTTCGTCTTTTAGAATAGATACTACACTCTATATGTTCTAATGGGGTCTTCTCTTTTCGTTTTCTTTTGATTGGCAGGCAAGCAAGCGAAGTCTACGAAGCTCTGGTGCTCTGGCCGGCTAGAGGACTAGAAGAAGGTCACAACAACAAATCTCCCGCATTTAGAGAACGCGACGGCCTAGGGTGACGCGACAATAGAGGCGTCGACTTTCACTGACGCGATACTAGAAATGCGGCGGCCATGGTGGCCGCGACACCAGGTAAGTTTCCTGTTCCCTTCCTTTTCCTAGTTTAAGTTAGCCATTGTCTTTCCATATCATTAGGCAACTTATCTAGGTGGCGATCACACACTTTTTATGCTACTAGTTTTAGTACACTTTCGTGTGTCGAGGTGAAGCCAATCCCTGTGATTACAATCATGTGTAAATTGTGTAGTGTGAATATGTGTAAATGTGCAATGTGTGAAAAGAGAACTATATGAATGGGAAATTGTGAAAACATGTGGAACCAACATGTGAGATTGTGAAATTGTAGTCCATGATATGATAATGTGAAATTATGTTACAACAGCAACCTAATTGTGGCTATGAGAATGTTTTTATGTGTAAAAATGTGTGGATCCATGCTAGTAGCACTTCTTGCATATGTGTGAACAATTCCATGTCTCGTTGTTATCATGTTGTAGTTTAATTAAGAATGTAGCTCTCATGTGAAGGGTATGAATTTCTAATCCATGACAAAAATAGCAACCTTAAAGTGTATAAAATGATAGTTTACATATGCAAAAATGTGTAGCAACCATGTTAGGAATGATTTCCTTCATGTAGGTGAGAATTCCATGTTTAGTCGTTTCATGTTATAATTTAATCTGAAGTGTGGTTTTCATGTGATTGAATGAGTAGAGAGCATGTGATAAGATATTTATGTTGAATGTCTTAAATCATGTACCATGTGTTGAATTTGTAGAATTACTATGGTAGGTTGTCTCGTTATCATTGTTCAAGCATGCTATATGTGTTGCCTTGTAAATTGGAATGTAAAAAATTACCGTGATATATGCATGTATGATGTGTGTGGAGATTACTTGCTGAGTCTTTTAGACTCACTCCTTGCTTCGGTGTACAGGTTTAGTTGGTGACGTCACACTGTTGAGGAGACAGTGGAGAGTGACTCCGAGCGTGGCGAGTAACTTGGAGGAGACATCGTGTGACTTTTGCTTTCATAGTATGTATTAAGGCATTGTAATAGAATTATCATGTAATTGTGGACAAACTATGTATTAAATTTTAGCACTTAAATTATGTGGACTTTAGTTCCTTTAATCAGTTGAATCATGTATGTTAAATGTGGATGATGAATGAAATGAAGACATTGCTTCTTTACTTCCGCTACTCTGTATCTATATTTGTGTGTATCTCAATCATGTGATAGTGTTTGGGTAAATGCCCCACTGTGATAACGTTCACTATACCGACGTGGGTTGGTATAACCGTACCGGTATAATGAGGGTCGTCACACTCGGTTCAACACCAATCATTTCTCTCCTACACTCAGATTGGTACCTCACATCCTTACCACCATTATCACTCCTCAAGGTGGTGGTAGGAAGAGGCTTACAGATATTCAAAGATTTGTTATTTATTGCATGAAGAAGAATGTCAAAGTCAATCTGAATTTGATCATGTCTCAAATCATGTCTGAGATAATTCAGAAAGATCTTTACAGATCCTTGCCTTATACTGCTCATCTGACAGCTGTCTTCAAGCATTTTGGAGTTTCTTTTCTGAATGAAAGGTTCAAAGGATTCCTCAGAACAATATCTATTGTTTGCATCATCTCCAAAAATTTATGAGGCTCAGAGTTGAAGGTGATCAAGTGCTTAAAGGGCCTGTAGTGGAACCACCAGCAATGTAGAAGAAGAACATGCTCCAGATGTTGATGCTCCTCAGGTTGATCCAGTGGAACAGCCCCATGTTGTTCCTCATATCCCACAAGATATGCCAGTTCCACCCACTCCTCAGGCTTCTCCACCTTCTTCTCATTTACTTGTTCCTTCAAACTTTTTCGAACAACATCATAATTCAGCCTCCACTTTTCTGGTGGATCTTCTGTCCCACCAGAACTTTATAAATTTCTTCAGGTTCAATTTGACAATCTCAACTCATCCATGAGAGAAATGTCTACTAGTTTTGAACTTCGGTTTCAAAGATTGGAAAATACAGTGAATGGACAGTTTTTGAGACAATAAGAGATAGCTGAGCATGCTACTAGAAGTTTCAATAGACTGGTAGGAACCCTGGGTGATGCTTCCACTCAGCTACAAGTTCTTCAGTTTGATTTGCAAGCAATTTTATTGACTATTTTGGAGCACACTCAACAAAGTATTCGAACTGCCAAAGATGTGTGGGTCGTGTCCAAGTGTCACCTATCATTTGCTCACTTTGTTGAAGACATGGAATGTATGAAGGCTCACACTGCACATATTGATCAGGAGGTAGCAGATCTCCGGACTGAATTTGGTAACATTTGGCAGAATGGCTCAGCTCCTAGGTCATCATCTAGTCCTCCTCCCATGACACAAGGCTTTAATCAATTCCAAGCACATATTTCTGAAAATCTTCAGAAGATGGAAGAGATTTTGCATACCAGGCTGACCACCATGCAATCTCAACTAAGATCCAATTTAGGTGCTCTGGAAGCAAGGATGAAGACAAGTGAAAGCATATTATTCCCTCTTCCTCTTCCTCCTCCACCTTCATCTCCATGATGTTTGTTCTATTTTAATGATGTCAAAGGGGGAGAAGGGTTGCTTTGTATGTAATAGATGCTCTCTATAGTTTCTTGCTTCATTTTTGTTGTTGGATTACACGTAACATTTTATGCTTGTATGCTTAATCATTTTGGAATGTGGAAATTGAATGACATGGTTGTTTTTGATGTGATGAGAATCTGGATGTCATTGTCATTTCTTTTGTATGCCATGGAATGATGTGAATGAATGCTTTAAAATCTCTTGTTTGAGAAATCAAAATTTTATTTAATGAATCATAGTTGCCATCATCAAAACGGGGAAATTATTGGATCTCTTATTTTGATGATGTTTAAGTATGATTCATACAAATGTGGAAAACATGTTTTAATTATATTTAACATTATTTTTCCATGTGTAGCTCAAAGAAATGCTCAAGCAATGACAGTGGTGTGGACACAATTCAGATAGTGTGTCGACACATAGTGCATTTTTAGTGCAATTAATCAAGAAGGCAAGCCAATTGTGTCGACACAACTCAAGTGTGTCGACACAGCTCATGCATCCAGAAAATCAGTAAAGGATGAAGTGGCCAGTGGTGTCGACACAGTCTGCCTGTGTGTCGACACTCACTGTCCCTCCCAGGAGCTTGATATGAAGCCAGTGACCATTGGTGTCGACACAGTCTGCCTGTCTGTTGACACTCACAGTCCCTCCCAGGAGCTTGATATGAAGCCAGTGACCAGTGGTGTCGACACAGTCTGCCTGTGTGTCGACACTCACTGTCCCTCCCAGAAGCCCAATTTTAAGCCAGTGCATTATGTGTCGACACATGCTTGTGTGGTGTCGACACACCTCAGATATTTTTTTTAGATCTGAAATGCAGGTGATAGGATCAGATATTCAGTGATGGCAAAGCTAGAAGGGGGGTTGAATAGATTTTCCGCGGAAACTTAAGAAATTTAAAAATTACTTCAAATTAATAAATCTACTCAATTCAAAACCCCACTGATCTGATGTGATTAAATGCACAAAGTGTGGGAGACAATTGAACAATCAGATTATGTGAGCTAGTGTGTGAATGTTAAGAGTTTAATTGAACCCCTATGCATGCATCTAACGATGAGACAATATCAAACCATTGCATAAATATTTTTAGCTGGTTCGGAAATCACACCACGTGACTCCTACGTCCACCCCTCACACTGTGAGGCACACACTACTCAAGAACTAAGTACAACACACATACGAGCACTCAAGCTCCGACACACACACATGCTAGATCAAGTCCACAATAGATCAGATCCTCTAGCCTTGATCTGATCAACACCCCACACTCATAGAAAATTTTATTATTAAGTGAGTTCAGCCCTACAATCACACATGCGCACGTTGTCTGAGGCAAACACGCACTCAGAACAACCACC
>CM024755.1:142066906-142147455 GCA_014218235.1 Colocasia esculenta | reverse complement strand
ATGCTTATGTGATATGTGTGTGATATGTAAATGTGATTAGTCCATGTGATGTATGTATGAGTAATGTGAGTGGATGTTACTTGTGAGTTCTTTTGGACTCATTCTTGCTTCGGCATACAGGTGTAGACATTTCCTCTTTCTTCGAGGACATCGTTAGGAGAGACTGGGAGCAGGAGTAGGGGATGTTTGTTGAGATTCGACATTGTACTTCTTTTTTTTCATAGTATGTAGCAAAAGACATTGTGTAACTTAGTGTGGATAGTGTAATATGTGTAGTTTCACAGTTATGAAGTATTTGATTTCCTTTGTTCTTTATAGACTTTGTATAAATGTTGATGATGGAATAAGAGTTATATTTCCAGTTCTTTCTATTCCGCTATCATGTGATATATATTTGTGTATGATTCAGCCTAATGTACATTTGTTGGGTAAATGTCCCACTCTAGCGGCGCTCATTCTACCGATGTGGGTTGGTGTAACCGTACCGGTATAAGGAGAGTCGTTACAAGAATCATCTTGATCACGTTCAGCTTCGTCTGCATCACTCCATGTTGCCATCACGGCCCTAGGCTTCTTGTATGCAAAATTCTTCTTTATCAGCTTCCTTTTGAGCTCTGAGAATTCACCTCTCATGTGCCCTTATTTTCTGCATTCATAGCTAATAACTATGTCATTTTTCTTGTTTGTATCAAATTTATTTGCAAAATTACTTTTAAGAGGGGTTTTGAAGTTACCTTGCCCCTTCTTTCTGTACTTGAGAAATTTCCTAAATTGTCTAATCAGCATGGCTATCTCATCATTTTCACTTTCACTAGACGTTTCAATTTCATCCTATTCTTGTTTAATTTATTTCCTAGAGCTTCATGAGGCTTTACTAAAGGCTTTCAATGCAATTGATTTTCTCGGAGTGACCTCAGATTCTTTTCTTTGTAAATTGATTTCGTAGGTCTTCAATAATCCAATCAATTCATCTAGTTGCATTGTGGACAAGTCTTTAGAGTCCTCAATGACAGTGGCCTTAGTGTGCCAAGAGGATGGAAGAGACCGAAGTGTCTTCCTCACTAAGTCACTTTCACTGTACTATTTTTTATGACCTTTCAAACTATTAATAATAATCATGAATCATGCAAACATGTTTGAGATTGTTTCTTCATTATTCATTTTAAACATTTCATATTCAGAAACAAGCATACTAGCTTTGGTTTCCCTTACCTCAGACGTACCTTCATATATGAGTTCCAATTTGTCTCACATCTCCTTTGTAGATGAGCATGTGGAGACTCTTGAGTATTCCTTTGGATGCACAACACACTGCACAATATTCATGGCCCTCCAATTCAAGGTTGCCTTCCGAATTTGTGCCCTTGTCCAGGTGTCCTCATCAGTAGGTAGCTCATATGATCCTTTGCTTACTATCCACCATAGCTCATAGTCTTGAGCTCTCATAAATAGCTGCATTTGATTTTTCCAATAAGTATAGTCAGTTCCGTCAAAGAAGGGAGGCCTAGTTACTGAGTGTCCTTCAGCTAAAAATACCTTGCTAGAGTTCATCATGCAGAATCTCTCCTAATCGTTAGGTCAAGGAATTTAAGCTATGAAATTGGAGAAACCCGGTCTAATACCAATTGAAGAGTGTGTGGAATTCGTTCTAACGGGAATCTGGAAGAGGGGTTGAATTGTCTACCATCAATTTTTAGCAAATGGACCTTAATTTTGAGATTAAAATAGATTATGGAAAACTTGTAAGGATGCAGATCAAATTTGAGCCTAATTGTGTGTACAAAGTGTTTACGCAAGATTAACAGTATGGAAGATGTGAGATCAAAACATCTAACGATAGATCAAGGAAAACCACATGACACAATGATTTAAGGTAGTTTGGATTACACAACTTGTGTAACCTACATCCACCGACCACACACACACGCCAAACTGCTTATAAAGCAAGTTTAACACATACAACCACACAAACACAAGATCTGATATGAACAAGATCTCAGATCTACCCACACACATGCGTATTGAGCACACAGATTGCTCAATTCAACATCACAGACATGAAATGAAAAGTTGAAGTGCAGGAAGAATTCAGAGAATAGGAGAAACAAATGGAGTTGTTGAATCCTTAAAATCCTTCATCCAGATTCTCTTCAGACTTCGAGTTGTAGATGATCTGATGTTGGTACTTGAGCCTTGAGGACGAATTTGCTCCAACTTGATCTTCTGAGATGGATCTTCTGGTTGTTGATGCTTGGAGCTAGGAGCATAGCACTGGGAACCTTCCTTTGTTTCTTTTAAGCATTGGAATTGGTGTGGAGGTTCCTTGGTGCGAAAAGGAGGCTAAGAGATCTTTATATAGGTGTGTCCTATTCTCACACAGCCCTTGGGATTTGTGTGTACGAGAAAAGGATGCCCTAAAAAAGAGCATATGTTGCTCACATGTGGCAACTAAATCGGTGACTATCGACAGATGCACATCGGCTGTCAAAAAATACTGCAGTAGATCTACCTTCTAGAATTGAGTTTCTAAAGCATGGGGTGGGTTGTCGACAGACACATCCCGGCTGTCGACAGTTGCTACTCGCCTTGTTTTTCTAGAACCACATTGATGGAATTCATTGTTGGAATCGGAAAGGTGATAGAATTAGTATTAATTAAGAATGTGTGTGCATGGCAGCAGAATTAAAATAAGTGACACACACAATTCAATTATATCAATGAGTGGTGTGTGGATAGAGAGTAATACGAGGCAACAAACCACAATCAAACAACCATGCACAGAGGATTTTAAGGTGGTTCGGAGAACACAACTTGTGTCTCCTACATTCACCTCCCCACGACGGAGGAACCACTAACTCAAGTACATACAAACTGGAGCACAACAACTCTAAACCCTATGAGTATGACGACTCAAAGAAAAACCTAGGAGATAGGCATGACGACCTACTCCACAGACCACTTGTAAGTGCAACGACTCACAAGCACTTGAGCACACTGGCTCAAACACCAGAGCACTACGACACCAAAAACTTTGGACCACGATGGATCCAAGTTCTGCTAGAACAAGCTCAATTGGAGAGTAGATCCCCTAGCACGATCTATCTCAATACAATGGTGAAAACAGAACAAATAGAATTAGATGATTTGTGTAGAATGCATACATAGATCAGATGGAAAAGTATCAACGAGATGAATACAGACTCAAAAACATTTCTTCTATCTTTCAAATCCGTCTTCATCAGCAGTAACGTCTTCTCTCACGAACTCCTCCTCTTCTTTGCCTTCTTTCTCTCCTTCTCCTTCCAGGCAACGTTGCTCTGCTCCTTTTCTGGACGCAGACCTTTTCCCATGCTCTGTAGATGGAACTCGTCCTTGCCTCTTTTTTTGCCACCCTTTTCTCAGAAAGGACTAAGGGTATATATATACCCAAATGTATAAACCTCATACCTAGGTTGCATGTGCCCAGAGCCCTTTAGGTGTGACATATGTACAACGCATAATATCCTACACAAATAACATTATAAGACATTTAAGATAAATAGTAATCGATGTCTAACATAAAGCAATCGGTGTAAGACTTCGACTCTCAAGAAGTCCGAGTGAGCTAAACATCAACTTTCAAGAAGTGGGAGTGAGCCAAACTTCAACTTTCAAGAAGTCGGAGTGAACAAGACTTTGACTTTCAAGAAGTCAGAGTTAGTCAAACTTTGACTTTAAAGAAGTCGGAGTGAGTCAGACTTCGACTCTCATGAAGTCGCATTGAGGCGAACTTCGACTTACAAGAAGTTAGAATTTCTGAGAGTTGCCTGAACTTTGAGGTTCTCTGAGAGCAGATTTAACTAATGTGACTATGATTGCATGTCAAGAATTGGTATAACAAGAAAGCACTTAAGTTCAACAAATACCCAAGAAAATTATGATATTAACATCATGAACAATAGTTATGCCAGCAACAAAACATATCAAATCAATCATCATGAAAACAGTGATTATGGTAATTCACACAACCATAACTCAACATTCTTCCCCTTTCTGATGATGACAAAATATTTTCAACAAACGCAACAATCAAAATGCTCTCCCCCTTTTTGACAACAGCAAAAAAACATCTCTCCCCCTTAATCAAAGACAAGATTAGTTATCCCCTTAATAGAACATCCCCCCTAAAGGATGGTATCAAAAGAATAAACAGTGAATGATCTCATAGAGATGTAATACCAAAGGAGCAACAGATGAAAATCATAGAAGGAGTAACATGAAAATAAGGAGTAGATTGAAGTAATCATAACTCATGAGAAGTTAGATATTAATATATGTGAGAGATTATTGTGTTTTATGATTGTGCAACAAAGTTTAATAACTAAGATACATTCTTATACAGCATATGTCAAATCCTTAATAACCTGAATATATTTAAAAAGATGAAGCTAATGTGAAAAAGGTGACCTATATGAGTTGACAAGAGTGTTTACCACATGAGTTTAGTAGCTAAACATTTAACACAATGTAGAATAATAACTCTAAACTTGTGGTCATGAACTACATCTAAGTCAATGTATATGTTGTTCTTGTTATATTATATATATATAATATTATTGTGTTGTAAGAGAGAATACAAGAATAAATTGATCAAATCACACCTTTCAGTGCAAGGGGTCACATTTACCCAATTCAAGACCCCCTGATTACTCAGTGGTTTAACCTTAATTATCTTATACAGAGTTGAAACAAAATGTTTGTCACCTTTTGACGCGAGTCAAAACATGTGATCAGGTGTAATGAACCCGGTTACTCAGTGATAAAATGAAGTTTTCATTGCTCTGTTGTATTTCCCTATTTTTCTGTACAATTGCAAGAACAATTTTCATGAATTAAAATAGGCATGATCATGGGTGTAGAAAGATTATTCTTAACATGTGTTAAAGATAAAGCTTCAAGATGTACACATGTTAAACACTAAAGTTACTCATGTGCCTATAAATCTGTTGCTACGCAGTTTAAATGATTTCAGTACTAAAGAAGAATGACATAGCTTGTTTTTGGATTGAATCTTTGAGACTAAACTGAGTGCACCTTATTTTAGTCATGATGTTTGAAATCTCTCATATAAGAATATCATAAAACCCAGTTATGCTGATACAGATCAGAATAAAAGTATGGTATGACAAGAAGATGAGAGCAGGAAATAAAGATGTGAAGATGCTCCCCCTCAATATGTGAAAGAGATAAAAAAAAATGGATATGAACATGTGGGATGAAAGAAATTAAGAATTGTTGAATTTGCACAAACCAAGCTCTCTCTGAAGAGATGTGAATCTAGATTCTGAGAGAGTCATAATGATGATGTCTGCAATTTATTTTTCTGTATCAATGAAGTGGAGTTCAAAAGATTTCTTTGAAACTTCATCCCGAAGGAAACGATGTCTGATATCAATGTGCTTTGTGCGGGAGTGCTGAATGGGATTTTTAGACAAGTTGATAGCACTAGTGTTATCACAGAGAATTGGAATGCATCCTAATGTGTGATTATAATCTAGGAGTTGATGTTTGAGCTAAAGAACCTAGGTACCACAACTACCAGTAGCAACATACTCAGCTTCTGCAGTAGATAGAGCGACAGAGTGTTGCTTTTAGGAAGCCCAAGAAATAAGACAACCACCTAGATATAAACACAACCCACTAGTACTTTTCCTATCAAGCTTGCACCTTGCATAATCAACATCACTATATGCAATCAAGTCCAATTTACATCCAGCAGGATACCAAAGCCCCAGATCACATGAATGACTAAGATATTTAAAGATTCTTTTAACAGTAGACATGTGACTATCCTTAGGACTTGCTTGGAATCTAGCGCACGTGCAGACACTGAATTAGATGTCTAGCCTAGAAAGAGTCAAATAAAGAAGAGAGCCAATCATACCTTTGTATGTTTTGGCATTAACAGGCTTACTAGAAGCATCACTTTCAAGTCTTACATTTGTAGCCATAGGTGTGCTAGATGACTTGATGTATTGAAAAATCAAATATTTTGAGTAGCTTCTTGACATATTTTTTTGACTCAGAAAGATTCCTTCAGAAGTTTGATGCACTTGTAGACCTAGAAAGAATTTAAGTTTACCCATTAGACTTATTTCAAATTTAGATTGCATAAGATGGGCAAACTCATTGCACAAATAAGTATTTGTGGATCCAAAAGTGATATCATCTACATAGATTTGAACATCAATGAAATGGTTATCTATAGTTTTTGTAAACAAGGTTTCATCAATTTTTCCTCTAATGTAGCCTTTATTTACAAGAAATGAACTCAAACGGTCATACCAAGCTCTTGGAGCTTGTTTGAGACCATAAAAAGCCTTATTAAGCTTAAAAAATATGATCAAGAAATTTTTCATTTTCAAACCCAGAGGGTTGTTTGACAAAAATATTTTCTTTTATGTAACCATCTAAAAATACACTTTTGACATGCATTTGAAAATTTTTGAATTTCAAGGGGGCAGCAAAAGCAAGAAATGTTCGAACTGCTTCAAGTCTTGCTATAGGGTAGGACTCTTCAAAGTCAATACCAAATTCTTGGTTGTAATGCTGAGCAACAAGTCTTGCTATATTGCAAACTATTTGACTTGACTCATTCAATTTATTTGTAAAAATCCATCTTGTTCCAATTACTGTAGTGAGGTCGGAGGGTTTTGGTACTAAATCCCATACTTGATTTCTTTCAAATTGATGAAGCTCTTCATACATAGCATTTATCCAGTAATCACAAGATAAAGCTTCATCAATATTTTTGGGCTCAAACTAGGAACGTAGTGCCAATGAATCCTCATTTATTACTGACTGAAAAGATGATCTAGTTTTGACTCCATTGTGCAAATTACTAACAACACTTTCAAGAGGATGGTCTCTTAAGAATCTGGGTTCAGAAATTACCTCATTATTTGCATGAGTTTCAGGAACATGATTACCTGAATTTCTTGACATTGGTATTTCAGTAACCTCATGTGCATTTGGTACCTCCAGCTCTTCAAGATTTGTGGATAGAAGTTCAAGAAAATCATCTTCAACAACACACATTGGAGCTCTACAAAAATTAGGAATGTCAGTTTTTATGGAGTTCACATCAAAAGTGATATGAGGAGATTTATCCACAATCTCAATTTTCATAATATAAACTCTATATGCTCTTGAGATTTTAGAGTATCCTAAGAAGATAGATTCAAAACTCTTAGCATCAAATTTATCAAGATTTTCTTTGTTGTTATTATGAATAAAACATTTGCAACCAAAGATTTTGAAGTATGACACACTGGGCTCTTTATTCTTTAACAATTCATAGGGTTTTTTTTCTAATCTTTGGTGTTAACAATGCTCTATTCAAAATGAAATTAGTTATATTTACAGCTTTAGCCCAAAAAGATTTAGAAAGCTTAATTTCTAAGAGCATCGTTCTGGCCATTTCCACAAGTGTTATGTTTTTCTTTTCTATGACTGTAAAGCCCCTCTTGGACCTAGTACAATTATTCCAACTCACATTGGATCCAATAGAGGTATTACCATGGAAAATTTCCAACAATAGACGGTACATATTGAGACATACATAAATGACAATTTATTCCAAAAAATTTGCAATAGAACATGGAACCAATTTTTTTTTTCAATCAACATCATATTCAAATACTAAGTCTAAAACATAATGGAAAGATGGAAATAGTCCAACTTATTACAATCCATAAGTTAAAATGCATAAAATTCAAAGTACATCATGTCTTAACATACATAATCTCTTAAACACTCAATTAAAGCACAAGTCTCCACGTCCTCAAGCTCCGAGTCAGTGTGCACTAACTCCTGGGTATCCTCTGTCTCTCCTGAAATGTTAATCAAGTGTGTGTCTAAAAGACCCAGTAAGTCACATGAAAGACAGTACAAGATATAACATATACTAGGTTTTAAAAACATGGTAGCGTATTTCTTTCACATCCTTGATATCGTATAGCTCTTCCTATCAACATGTCCTAAGTCATTTGGCAATCATTCTTTACATAACATGGTTATTTATCATGAAAATAACACATTTCAAGTAACATATAGGTTGCATCTCATATTACAACAATTGATTAAAACTTGTTAACGTAGAATGGCATGTAATCAAATTCTTGAAACATATGTTCAATGTTATGTAGCATGTAAACAGTTTAAGTAACCTTTAATCTATGTAATGTAACATGAATCCATCATTATGTAGCATGTAGTCAATTTAACATGTAGCATGTAAACAGTTTCAGTAACCTTTAATCTATATCATGTAACATGTAATTCATCATCATGTACCATGTAGCCAATTTAACATGTAGCATGTAGTTCATATAACAAGTGACATGTAGTTCATGTGGCATGTAACATGTAGATCGTGTGGTCATGTATCATGTAGTTGCCAAGACATAGCCCACACTATGAATTGAGATCATGTAGCATGTAGTCATTCACTTATCACCTAGGCAAAGTAGTGATGAAGTCATGGTTATTGCGGAATCCGGGGAAAGTCCTTCCCACCTTAACAGTAGAACATGTCTACCTCCAGGATTTCAATCCGTTGCCCACGAATTCATGTAGGTGAACCATTACCATAGGGGCATTCCGCGATGTAGTTCCTTATAGTTATCTCTATCATAGCACTCCTGCCAGGGATGGTGGCAAAGCTATCTGATATGCCACATTCTCCATCTTCTTCAATATCTCAAAGGGACCAATGAATCTCAGATTCAACTTGCCTCTCTTCCCAAATCTCTCTACACCTTTGGTTGGCGACACCTTGAGAAAAACATGGTCTCCTACCTCAAAAGCCAAGTCCCTCCTCTCGTATTCCGCATAATTCTTTTGATAATTTTTAGCTTCCTTCAATCTCTACACAATCATCTGGATCTTCGTTGATGTTTCCTACACCACTTCTCGTCCAACCATATGTCGATCTCCTGCTTCTTCCCAACACAACGGGGATCTACAAGGTCTCCCATACATAGCCTCAAATGGCGCCATACCTATGCTCGAATGGAAACTGTTGTTGTATGCGAATTCCACAAAAGCTATGTGGCGTTCCCAATCTCCTCTCCAGTCCAGAACACAAGCCCTAAGCATATCCTCCAATGTCTTAATAGTCCTCTCGGACTGCCCATCCATTTGTGGATGAAATGCCGAACTCAATTTCAACTGGCTGTCGAAAGCTTGCTTCAAACTCTGCCAAAATCTAGAAGTAAATCTCGGATCACGATATGAGATAATCGACTTTGGAATCCCATGCAACTTCACAATGCCATCATGTACAATCTAGCCAAGCTCTCTACGAACTGCTTCTTCTTCATAGCAAGAAAATGAGCACTCTTTGAGAATTTATCAACAATCACCCATATAGAGTCATTCCCTCTAGCCGATCTAGGCAATCCAATCACAAAATCCAAGTTACCTGCTCCCATTTCCACTGAGGAATATCCAGCTTCTGCATCAAACCCGAAGGTCGCTGACATTCTGCCTTCACTTGTTGACATATCAAACATTTTGCCACTACATCAGCAACATCCCGCCTTCATGCCAGACCACCAAAAAGAATGCTTTAGATCCTTATACATCTTTTCACTACTTGGGTGAATAGAAAACTATGATCTATGCACTTCTTCGAGAATCTCATTTCACAAATCCGCATGATTAGGGACACACAGCCGACAATTCAAACGAATCACACCATCTTCATCTCTAACTAATCCAGACCTTCCAACCGTCTCCTACAATAGTGGGTCATCTTTCTGCAAAGCAATAACCCTATCATGCATAGAAGATCTAAGGGTCAACTAATCTAAGAACATGCTGCACAATTGTGGCTCTAGAACAGCCAATGATCCAGATGCGTCTTCCAACATCTTCCAGTCTTGCCACATCATTTACCTATTCCTGCTTAGTGCATCCGCCACCACATTAGCTTTCCCTCGGTGGTATGTTAGCTCAAACTCATAATCCTTCAGAAACTGAATCCACCTTCACTGCCTCAAATTCACCTCCTTCTGAGAGAACAAATATTTGAGACTCTTATCACCAGAGAAAAGCTCGAATCTCACTCCGTACAAATAGTGTCTCTAGATTTTTAAAGTAAAAACTGCTGCCGCCAGTTCTCAATCATGAGTTGGGTAATTGCGCTCATTCTCTTTAAGTTTCCTAGAAGCATATGCCACAACTCTACCTCCCTGTATAAGAACACAGCCAAGCCAAATCTTTGAAGCATCTATGTAGATAGGGAAAAAATCCACACCATTGGGCAACACAAGCACAGGCGCTGAGGTCAAACAGTCTTAATCTCCTGGAAACTCCTTTCACAAGCTTTAGTCCATTCAAACATACTCTCTTTGTAGTCAGCCTTGTCAAAGTAGCCTCAATAGAAGAGAACCCTCAATAAACATTCTATAATAGCCAGCCAAGCCAAGGAAACTCCTGATGTCAGCAGATGATCTCGTGTCTCCCAGTCAAGGACAACTTCTACTTTTGCTGGATCCACAGAAACACCATCTCCAGAAAATGACATGCCCCAAAAAGTGGACCTCCTTCATCCAGAAGTTGCACTTAATGAATTTGGCATATAGCTTGTGCTCCCTCAAGACTTCAAGCACAATTCTCAAATGCTCTCTATGAGTCTCCTCATCAGGTGAGTAGATCAACACATCATCAATGAAAACCACCACAAAAGAGTCAAGACACTGTCGGAAAACCCTATTCATCAAGTCCATGAAAACCGCTATAGAGCTTAGGGCAAGACCAAGTCTCATAATGGCCATATCTCGTCCTAAAAGCCATTTTAGAAGAATCCTTTGGCTTGATTCGGAGTTGATGATAGCCAAAACACAGATCAATCTTAGAAAACGCTGAAGCTCCATGCAACTGGTCAAACAAGTCATCAATGCAGGGTAAAGGATACTTGTTCTTAATAGTCACCTGATTGAGCTTGTGATAGTCAATGCCCAGCCTCATCGACCCGTCCTTCTTCTTCACAAAGAGTACAAGTGCTCCCCAAGGTAATACACTTGGCCGAATAAAACCCTATCAAGCAATTCTTGCTGTTGCTTCCGTAATTCCGCCAATTCTACTGGTGCCATACGATAAGGAGCAATAGAAATAGGTGTTGTACCAGGTACCAACTCAATGCCAAACTCAATCTCCCTTGTAGGGGGCAAACCAGACCAATTCTAGGGAAAAACATCACTAAAATCTCAAACAAAATCAATATCCTCCACAGTCAAAGCATTCCTGGAATCCTCGGATATAACCACACTAGCAAGAAAACCACTACATCCCTTGTTCAACATTCGGGTTGCCTTCAGGGCTGAAATCACAAACTTACCCGACAAGTTCTTGGGTAAGGGATGAACAAACCCCTCCTCATCAGGAATCCAAATATAATGATCTTCCTCCTGCAATCCATAAGGGCATAATGCTCCTCGAGCCAGTCTAAGCCCAACATAGCATCGTAGTCCTTGATCTTCAACAGATAAAATCTACCAGGCAAATCTCGCTCTTCAATATTCACATGAGGAGAAGAAAAACACTGCCCAGTCAACATTGTCCCAACTAGAGTATGAACAGACAAGGGAACCTCCAACACTTCCAGAACCAAACCACTATCCATCATCAAAACATTAGCAAACTTCTCGGAGATAAAACTATACGTAGCACTAGTATCAAATAAAACTCGAGCATGCATACCCATAATCAAAACCGTACCTTCTGTGACGTGCTCTGCCAACTTTGCCTCATCTCTTGCCAATGCAAACACTTGAGCCTGAGCCCTCGGTCTCTCTGCTGCTCTCAGTGCTGGTCTACTTGTTGCTGGTGCTGGTGCTGCTGCCACTGTAGTCTACTGCACCATTTTCAAACAATCTCGGATCTTGTGGTTCTTGTCGCCACACCTCAAGCATCTACCAAAAGTAACCCAATAGACCTCTCCTCCATGACGCTTCCCACACTGAGAACACAACGGCTTCTCTGCTACTGTGCTACCTCTCGGAGTCGGTGTAGCCACTCTCACTGGTACCGCTGCTCTAGGCTGAAATACTGGGCCTTCTTCTTCTTATCCTGCCGCTGAAATGCTAATCCATGCCTCTCAAAGAAGAGCTTCTTGCATGCAAGCGCTGACAATGCCTCTTCCATTGATCGATGCCTGAATGCCACCACTCTAGTCCTCAGGGACGACTTCAACCCCATGATGACTTTCCTCACTTTCTTCCGCTCATCGGCCACAATGTGGGGTGCATACTTGGATAGCTCCATAAATCTAGCCTCATACTCAAGCACACTCATTGACCCTTGGGTCAATGTCAAGAACTCCGGATCCATGCGATCCTACATGCTCTGGAATATACTTCATCTTGAACAAACGGACAAACTCGGTCCATGCAACCTGAACAGCTCCATCCTCAAACTGTGTGCGTAGTACTGATGACCACCACACATCGACACACTCCTGCAAAATAAGGTAGATACATTTAAGGGTGCACTATAATCAACACACTTAACCCTTCTAAAAAACTATTCTTTACCTGCAGCATATAGGTGGCTAAGGTCACTCTCTCCTCCTTCGCACATCAGATAGCACGGAAGATCTTTTCCGACTCCCGAAGCCAACTCTCCGTCATGATGGGATCACTCTCCCCCTTAATGAAAGGTAGGGTCATCCTTCTGAACTGCTCCATCATTGACACACCTCCAATACCTGCCTCATGAGCAGGTGCCTTCGCATACATCCAAGTCGAGTTCTTAGATGAATTCCTCCATTCAACCCCTTAGTAACACTTCTTAAGTACCACCTGAGCCTGCACTTGCGCTTGCAAAGCAGCTGCCGTCTGTGCCTCAGTTTGCATCGCATCCACAAGTCCTTGTATCAACGCTACATAATCCACGGTGGTTGTGGTAAAGTTACGCCTATCTGATCCGATGCCTAATGAGCTAAAGCCTGCGAACCTCCTGTCGACTCATCACCTCAAGTGGGGCTTGCCTCCTCTACGTCCACGGGTAGCCATAGTCTGTAAAATAGGCATTTATTATAATAACCTTTATTCTACATAAATCATGGACTAATTCCTTATGCAGACTTAGGGATATGAACACAATGTTGATATTTTCATCTATCTACATGCTCAACCTGGAACGACTCTGATACCAATCTCTATAACGCCCCTCTTAGACCTAGTACAGTTATTCCAACTCACATTGGATCTAATAGATGTATTACAATGGAAAATATCCAACAAATACGGTACAGACTGAGACATACATAAATGACAATTTAATTCCAACAAATTTGCAACAAACATGAACCAATTTTTTTTTTTCAATCAACATCATATTCAAATACTAAGTCTAAAACATGAAGGAAAGATAGCAATAGTCCAACTTATTATAATCTATAAGTCCAAATGCATAAAATTCAAAGTACATCATGTCCTCATATACATAATCTCTCAAACACTCAAGTAAAGCACTAAGTCTCCACGTCCTCACGCTCTGAGTCAGTGTGCACTAACTCCTGGGTAACCTCTGTCTCTCCTGAAATGTTAATCAAGTATGATCTAAAAGACCCAGCAAGTTACATGAAAGACAGTTCAAGATATAACATATACTAGGTTTTAAAAACATGGTAGCGTATTTCTTTCACATCCTTGATATCGTATAACTCTTCCTATCAACATGTCCTAAGTCATTTGGAATCATTCTTTACATAACATGGTTATTTATCATGAAAATAACACATTTCAGGTAACATATAGCTTGCATCTCATATTACAACAATTGATTAAAACTTGTTCATGTAGCATGGCATGTAATCAAATTCTTAAAACATATGTTCAATGTTATGTAGCATGTAAACAGTTTTGAAGTAACCTTTGATCCATATCATGTAACATGTAATCCATCATCATGTAGCATGTAGACAATTTACATGTAGCATGTAAACAGTTTCAAGTAACCTTTAATCTATATCATGTAAATGTAATCCATCATCATGTAGCATGTAGTCAATTTAACATGTAGCATGTAAACAGTTTCAAGTAACCTTTAATCTATATCATGTAACATGTAATTCATCATCATGTAGCATGTAGTCAATTTAACATGTAGTTCATATAACAAGTGACATGTAGTTCATGTGACGTGTAACATGTAGATCGTGTAGTCATGTATCATGTAGTCAAGTATCATGTAGTCATGTAGTTGCCAAGACATAGCCCACACTATGAATAGAGATCATGTAGCATGCTGTCATTCACTTAGCACCTAGGCAAAGCAGTGATGAAGTCATGGTTATTGCGCAATTTCGGGGAAAGTTCCCACCTTAACCAGTAGAACATGTCTACCTCCAGGATTTCAATCCGTTGCCCCGGATTCATGTAGGTGAACCATTACCATAGGGGCATTCCACAGTGTAGTTCCTTGTAGTTATCTCTATCATAGCAATGTCTCATTAGCCAATTAATTTTTAAAAAATACATTAACACATATAATCATGCAATTAACATTTTCCTATAATTATATCGTGCTCTTTCACACATTCATGCATAACTTATCAAGATGACATTACAATATCACCTAACATGTTTTCTCAGTTTTGAAATTAACATTCTACAGTGTAACAGTAACCTATCATGTTACTACTTTCATCAAATCCAACATGTATATATATTCTCATGTCTATTGATTTCTTTATATGTTTTATCATTCAGAAATCATAACAGTATACAGGGTGCTCTAAAAATCCTAAAATTTTGATAGAAATCTAATGTTAATCATACCACGTACTTGCGAAATTTCATAATTTTTTTAGTTCTGTTAACATTTTTCATGATTATTCTTCATCAATTTAAACTACTCAACATGGTACAACAGTGATAAAATCCTACAATTTCTATACTAGGACTGAGTGTAGTAGATCTATAGTTTCATCTAACAGTAGTACAGTCACTAACTACTACATCATAACATGAATCATGCTAGCATCTATTCCATTTTCTATTTTCTAAATCATATAGAACTCTTCAAAAAAACAACCATACATACTCCATACATGATTGCAAAGACATGTCCACAGTATAAAAGCACTGAAATGCACGAAATATAACTTGGCCGAAAACTCCATACATGCATGAATCACAATTGAGGAAATATGATTAGATTTCAGAAAAACACAACACTCATAAACTTAATGGCCAAATATGTGGCATTTACATAGAGTCAACGTCCACATATCCTGCCGTTAACATCAGTTGACGGCGGCATAGAGCGTCGTTAACATATAGTAGACGTCCAAAAACATGTCGTTCACAAAAAATTAACGGTGGTCAATGTTGTCCTTTACATAAACAAAATGGCGGTCGATATGGACGTCAAGTTCATCCGTCCAGAAAACACAGAACTTGCACATAAAATGACAGAACTTAAACCCATTCCCACATGTTATTTCAATGGTTTAAAAATCTGTAAAAATAATAAATCTGAAGAATATACTATCCTAATAGATCCCCCATGCTACTTGCCTTTGACCCTCCTTCTAGAGTGACGAATCAAAATCCGAAGACGCCCGCCTGGGCAACAAGGTAGTCCTCCTCTCCGACTTCAATCGCCCAAAACTAGCTTCTAGCACCGCTCCCCCGCTTGAAGAAGCTTCTACCCTTGATGCTTGATTATCCTCCTTGGTCCAACATGCTTCAGATCGCCCAAGCGAAGCTCTGTAGCCCTTCACTCGGCCTTGTTTTCTCTCTTCCAAAAACAGTGTGAAAATCTCCTCCAAAGGCCAACACTGGGTCTTATAAAGATCCCTACGCATTGCCCAAACCTAATCCTAGCCCTTGGATCAGAAATGCCCCAAATCTTTCATTAAACGCTTTTGGAAATAGCCGATTTCTTCTCCCCCAGAATGGTCACAACAAAAACAGGCAAGTCAGGTTAACGTCAACCCATGTTGTCGTCGACCATGAAGTAGACATCCATCGATCCTGTCGTCAACTTACTTGCCCAAAAAACCAAATATTCCAGAAAATATTAAATGACACAATCCCCTGTTGTTAATAGACAGTAGACGACAACGATCATCCTACTAACTGTAGTGAACATCAGTAGATATTGACTCCAAGTTCAACAAATCACAATACACCATGAAGGGCAGAAACACATACACAAATACATCATACACTTTAGTAAAAATTCTAGGGCACTACAACGACCCCATTTTGCTCTGGAGTTCTATGGGAAGAAAACTTATGGAGTATGTTCAGATCAGTACATAGATCAGAAAAAGATTTATTTTCAAACTCACCCTATGATCTGTTAAAATGGACTTTAATTTGAAAGACAAACCCACTAAGATAGAATTGTAAAGTTTCCTAAATTCTGAACAATCATCACTTTTATGGGATAAGAATAAAAAACAAGTGTATCTTGTAAAGTCAATGATTTGGAAAAATTCCGGAAGACCTTCTACAAGATTCATTCTTATGAGTTTGCTAATGGTTGAGAAACTTGCATGACCCAACCTTTTGTACGACAACTAAGCATTGTTATTTTATTGCGCGAAAGCAAACATTTGTAGAAGAATTATCACTTAAATCTACCATGTAAACATTATTTTCTCTTTTTCTAATAAATTTGATTTTTTCAGAAGATAGTCAATTGTTTGCATTAATCAGACTCAAAAAGAATTTTGTGGCCATTGTCACTAATTGACTAATGTTATCAAATTGTAATTGTAGCATCCCAGAAATTTTAATTACATAAAAATTCAAATAAATAGAAATAAATAATTTCCATAATATCGGAGTATTTAGAACACATGTATCATTATCGTATGTACTAAAACACATCGGAAAATTCCGAAAAATTTATAAATCAACCCCATACATTATTCCTATGTGTTCCAGAAAAAATTTGTGCGACGAAAAATCCGATTAAACAAGTGTACATCACATGATGACCGATTATCCAAATAAGAAAACAAGTCGGAAAACCGTTAACACAAAAATACGAGCAATCATAAATTAAATAAAAATATTGGAGAGACTTCCAAGATTATATATTAATGACCCAATATCATAATTGGGCCAATGGACAACATTTGGTCAAAAAATCAAATGAAGCAAGAAAATGCATGGAAATTCGCAACTCTAATTAAGCTTAAAATAGAAGGGGGTAATTAGGGCAAACCCCAAGGCAATTAGCCTTTTTTGGAAACTCAAATTCATGCTTAACCAAGGTGGGAGGTTTCCTAAAGCCTCACACACTCTAATGGAGGAAGAAATCCTTAAATTAGGAAAGTAATAAGCCAAAACCACAACCATAGTTTCCTTGTCACAATAGGACTCCTAAACACCATGGTTGCTTAAATACTCTCCACCAAATCTTAGGGTTGAGTTTTACAACTTGTTGGGGTCGTGTGGAGGATTCTTGGTGGTTGGGGAGCTGTGGACGACAACAAGAGGGTCATCTTCTTCCCCTGTTCGTCTGTTGCGACATGTGCCAACCGTTCCCTTGGAGTCGACCAAAGGTAGGGTAAACCTAAATCCCATTAGGCAAGGCTTAGACCCCTGGAAAGAGGGTCAAGCCAACTTCCTAACCCAACTGGAATGCACAATTTTCGTGCAGTATACACGGAGTATTAAATGTTCTTCAAACAGTGGTCTGAACAAGGGATTTCTGAAGAATGAGACTTCATCAACTCAGAAGGTAGGCTTTCTCGGGCCAAACCTTAACAAATCTTATACCCATGTGTAGAGCATCAAGTTAGCTTTCGTTTCCCACTGATTTCATCATTTTCCATTTAGTACATCATGAGTTATAGGTGCTTTGCCAAAGTCGCGCATGTTAGGGTATTTTCCTACTCAAGTCGATTTATCACACATCTTGAGGCCATTTAAAATTATTTAAAAATCATACTTATTTCCTTTGTCATGTTCTCAACAACTTTCATGTTGAGACTTTTTTCTGAAATGCCCTAGTTTAGGAGATATAAGCATTGGATGAGTCATACGCCTGTGTTCCTGCGTTTTCGACATTTTCGGTCTGGACCCTGAACCGCGTCCAGTTTAGAGAACGTGGTTCAAGCCTCTGGTATCATGATGCTGCAGGGTGACGCGATCGTCTAAAAGGCATTCGGGAGACCTGACACGTTTAATGCGTTGACAGGTCAACCCGCGCGTGGGTCTTCGTGCCGCCTTGGAGTCAACGCCGCTCTAAACAACGGCGGCCGGTCCAGACTCATTTCAGACAGTTTCCCGCCCAAGCTTTTATTAAAGGAATTTTCTTGAATGCGTCCCTTTTCCACGATCTGATTCATTCATGAACGCGGCCTCCAGTGTGGACACGATTTTGGATATTCACTGTTTCGCTGGTTTTCTCTATGCAGTGTGTTTTGAAGTGAGTCCACTGTGTTGGACGCATATTCCAAAGCTTACCCGAGGTCCTTTTAACATGGTATCAAGTGTGTAATTTGTGTTTCTTGGGTCTGATCATTACATGATGTCTACTTAATGGCTTAAAAGTGTTTAACCTATTTAAAAGTTATAATTACGTGAATATTATTCTAATTGCTTTCTTAATGACGTGATCATTCATGAAACTTGTGATTCGCTCTTGTTACTGTTCTACCATGATTAAAATTATGATTATTATCCTTAAATCTTGCAAAACCCATGTGTAGTTAAATGCATTGTTCATTGCATGTCATAATGTTAAGTGCTTTCCGCGAGTTTGAGACCGATGGATTGTGGATTGAGATGTGTGCATCACTACACACTTGCACAGCTAGGCAACCCTTTTTGGGGATTTAAAAGCTCTCTATCGGTCATTCCGAATCGGTAGACTAGTGACCTTGTCTCTAAGACCTCTGTAAATCTCTGCTCTCCATGGATTCCCACATGGAGGCCGAGTTGGTTATACCAATGAAGTTCCCTGGAGATAGCGTGCACTTCCTCTCTCATTTTGTTCTCGTGAGTGTGATTTAAAATCTAGACTAAAGCCATTAATGTAAAGATTGAACTAAAGCATAAATTGTACCATTATGCTGCCAAATTTATCTCTTCACCATTGTTCTCTTGAAATCATGTTCAATTTACTTATTACTTGTTCTCATCATCATCATGAACATGACATTACACATGCTTACTTATTGAAACTCTCGTTGGCCATTATTAATTACTGTGGGTATCTACATTTAAAATTTAAGTGAGATGCTGACTGGGCACGGTGAGTGTCCAAGTGCTCTCTAGCCCTAATGACGGAGAGTCATAAATATACTGTTAACCATGGGGTATAATGATTACTGGCGCTGCATCTGCGCTGGGAGTCGTGTGTGTCGTGTTGAATGGAAGATACAACAACCACATACACGTGTCCTGGTGTACATTCTTGGTGGATCTTTCCTTGGTGTACATTAGTGTCTATGTGTCGCATTAGTGTTAGATGATCGTGCTCGTGCATTCTTGCTTGCTGGCTTGCGTGATATGGGCATCCTGCATTAAATGAAATTATTGATATTTCGCATTCTCGAAGCTATCGAAATCAAGTGAAATCTTGCGTGCTTGTACAAAGTGATATATTGCTACTTCTATCTTGGTATATCATTTTAGATCTTGTTCTATCATGATCACTCTATCTGGCTTGTTCATGTATCATGTTTTAATGAGTTTTATTCGTACATGCATATCATGACATCATCGTGCTTACCTAGTTCTAAATTGTAATCACTTATATCACTGTCCGCACATTGATTATAATCCTACTGGTCTAGTTTGCTCATTCCCTACTTTTACCATTCTAGGTGATTATGACATTCAAGAGGAAGATCCAGTCGAGGATGGGAATGCGTCTGAGTGAAGAGCATTCCAAATATGAGTCTATCTATAGTTAGTTTATTTTGTGTGTTAGAACGGTAGTAGGAAGTGAGGATAAAATGTACTTTTCTTTTTATTGAGTCTTTGTCCTGTAATAGTTCCCATTTGGAATACAATGAGTTGAGATTTGAATACAAGATTAGTTCAGTTCAATATTTGGGCCCTATGATGATGTATGTTGTTATACATTAGTGCGTGCTAGTCAGAGGCTTATTTGCCAACTGTTCACGTCTCGGAATATCGACTCGAATTATTTCGCATTATTAATATCCGCTACGTAATTCTCGGGACGTGACAGTTTAGTGGTATCAGAGCCTAGGAAATACCAAATAGGATATATGTCTCAGGATTAGGTGATACCTATGGAACCTAGGTCATGGAAATGAAATATAGTACCTGGTGAGATTGGGTAGAGACTGGGAATATGATAGAATGAACAAAACACTCCTACCCATTGACTCGGATAATGTATCTAGAAACATTAAGTGGTTTCCATCCTTTTCTCAGGAACCTTCATAACTCTTGCACTCAACTGCAATGGCTCGCAACCATTGGTAAGCTATGCAAGACACTGTGGCTGGTTTGTCCCAGGCATTACAAAATGTAGTTTAGGCTAGAAATAAGGCTACAGCTGCGAGGAACGGAGTCGATGATCTACACCGTAACTTTAGGAGTTTGAACCCTCCTCGTTTCTCGGATCCCCTGACCCAGACGAGGTAGAGAATTGGCAAGAGGAGATAGAATGAATTTTCCAAGTGATGCAATGCACTAACATGGAGAAGGTGGTACAGGCCACTTTTCAATTCACTAAGGCTGCCCGAGCATGGTGGAAGGCCACATCGGCCCATCTGCCTAATGTTGACGAACTGGAGTGGGATGGATTCCTGGAGATATTCTGGGGAAAATATTTATCTGAAAGAGTGAATGAGAAGAAACCGGCGGAATTTGCCGCACTGAAGCAGAAGATAATGTCCGTAGCTGAGTATGAGGCTCAGTTCGCACGTCTGGCTGTGTATGCCCCACATCTGGTGGGAACGGAAATATTAAAGGCTAACCGTTTCATGGATGGGCTCATGCCCATGTTCAATGAAAATCTCAGACCACACAACATCCAAACCTACACTGAGATGGTCTAAAGAGATCAACTGGTAGAAGACACTATGGCTAAGGTGGTAGGCATAAAGGGGAAAGACATCTCAAAGCCGACCATCACAAAAAGAGGATCAGTCGATACAACTGGAACCTTCCATAACAACAACTACAACAACAACAAAAAACCAACCACTGGGAAGGACTATGGCATGGAGAAGAAGATCAAGTAGAGGAAACACTGACAGTGGAATATTGTAAATTTTGCAACAAGCCTGGGCACCAAGTGGACAAGTGCTGGAAGAAGGCTAGGGCTTGCTTGCGATGTGGGAGTCAGGAACATTGTATACTAAACTGTCCCATGCTAAAATACCAAGTTGGAAGGAACCAAGGAGTGGTAAAGTGTCAAGGACGTGTGAATGCAATAACTCTAGCAGAGCTCCCAGAAGGAGGTATGATTGTTAAACCCCTGGACTGATCTTATGATGTTTTTCTTATTGGTACATTTTTAAGTAGGGGAGATCATGAAGGAGGGCTTATAGTAATTATATCATAGTTCATATGGAGGATTAAGATGGAGTTATAACACCGTGGTAGGAAAACAAGAGTGGAAGGAACCAAATGAATAGTATGGGTGGCCATAGGTGTAGATGTTGGACTAGCATCCACGATGTGGAAACAAGTTAAAGGAATTAAATCTGAAACGACCTCAAGGATCATAACTATCAAAAGCCATTAATGATCTATGAATTTGGGGACCATATTCTCTTATGTGGGGGAGGGTGTAGCACCCCATAAATTTTAATTACATAAAAATTCAATAAATAGAAATAAATAATTTCCATAATATCGGAGTATTTAAACATATGTATCATTATCGTATGTGCTAAAACACATCAGACAATTCCGAAAAATTATAAATCAACCACACACATTATTTCTAAGTGTTCCACAAGAAATTCATTGAACAAAAAATCCGATTAACCAAGTGTACATCACATGGTGACCGATTATCCAATAGGAAAAGAGTCGGAAAACCGTTAACACGGAAATACGACGCAATCATAAATTAAATAAAAATGTTGGAGAGACATCCAACATTATATTAATGACCGAATATAACAATTAGGCCATGAACAACATTTGGTCCAAAAATTAAATGAAGCAAGAAAATGCATGGAAATTCGCACTCTAATTAAGCTGAAAATAGAAGGGGGTAATTAGGGCAAACCCAAAGGCAATTAGCCTTTCTTGGCAACTCAAATTCATACTTAACCATGGTGGGAGGTTTCCTAAAGCCTCACACACTCTAATGGAGGAAGAAATCATCAAATTAGGAAAGTAATAAGCCAAAACCGCAACCATAGTTTCCTTGTCACAATAGAACTGCTAAACACCATGGTTGCTTAAATACTCTCCACCAAACCGTAGGGTCAAGTTTTACAACTTGTTGGGGTCATGTGGAAGAGTTCTTGGCTGATGGGGAGTTGTGGATCGTCCACAAGAGGGTCATCCTCTTCCCCTATTCGTCCGCTGCGACCTGTGCAAACCGTTCCCTTGGAGTCGACCAAAGGTAGGGTAAACCTAAATCCCATTGTCCAAGGCTTATACCCCTAGAAAGAGTGTCGAGTCTACTTCCTAACCCAACTGGAATGCACAATTTTCGTGCAGTATACACGGAGTATTAAGCGTTCTTTAAATAGTGGTCTGAACAAGGGATTTCTGAAGAATGAGACTTCATCAACCCAAAGTTAGGTTTTCTTGGGCCAAACCTTAACAAATCCTATATCAATGTGTAGAGTCCTTTCTTACCATTTAGTACATCATGAGTTATAGGCGTTTTACCAAGGTCGCGCATGTTAGAGTCCTTTCTTGTTCAAGTAGATTTATCGTGCATCTTGTGGCCGTTTAAAATTATTTAAAAATCACAGTTCTCTCTTATATCATGTTCCGAACAACTTTCATGTTGAGACTTTTGTCCGAAAAGCCCTAGTTTAGGAGATATAAGCATTGTATGAGTCGCACCTCTATGTTCCTACGTTTTCGACTTTTTCTGTCTGGACCATGAACCGCGTCCGGTTCAGAGGACGCGGTTCAAGCCTCTGGTATCATGACACTTCTAGGAGAAGTGATCGTCTGAAAGGCGTTTGGGAGAGCCGATGCATTTAACGCGTTGACGGGTGAACCTGCGCGTGGGTCTTTGCGCCGCCTGGGAGTCAACGTCGCTCTAAACCTGCTCTCGCCCAAGCTTTTATTAAAGGAATTTTCTTGAACGCGTCCCTTTCCCACGATGTGATTCAATCATGAATGCGGCCCCCAGTGTGGACACGATTTTGGAATTTCACTGTTTCGCTGGTTTTCTCTATGCAGTGGGTTTTGAAGTGCGTCCACTGCATTGGACGCATATTCCAAAGCTTACACGAGGTCCTTTTAACATGGTATCAAGTGTGTAATTTGCGTATCTTGTGTCTGATCATTACATGATGTCTACTTAATGGCTTAAAAGTGTTTAACCCATTTCAAAGTTATAATTACGTGAATATTATTCTAATTGCTTTCTTAATGATGTGATCATTCATGAAACTTGTGATCGCTCTTGGTTTACTGTTCTAGCTTGATTAAAATGATGATTATATCTTAATCTGCAAAACCATGTGTAGTTAAATGCATTGTTCATTGCATGTCATCATGTTAAGTGCTTTCCGCGAGTTTGAGACCGATGGATTGTGGATTAAGATTCGTACAACACTACACACTTGCACAGCTAGGTAGTCCTTTCTTGGGGATTTGGAAGCTCTCTATCTGTCATTCCGAATCGGTAGAATAGTGACCTTGTCTCTAAGACCTCCGTAAATCTCAGCTCTCTGTGGATTCCCACATGGAGGCCGAGTTGGTTGTACCATTGAATTTCCCTGGAGATAGCGTGCACTTCCTCTCTCATTTTGTTCTTATGAGTGTGATTTACAATGTAGACTAAAGCCATTAATGTAAAGATTGAATAAAGTATAAATCATGCTGTTATGCTGCCAAATTTATCTCTTGACCATTGTTCTCATGAAATCATGTTCAATTTACTTATTACTTGTTCTCATCATCATCATGAACATGACATTACACATGCTTACTTATTGAAACTCTCGTTGGCCATTATTAATGATTGTGGGTATCTACATTTAAAATTTAAGTGAGATGCTGACCGGGCACGGCGAGTGTCCAAGGGCTCCAGTCTAGCCCCAATGACGGAGAGTCATAAATATACTGTTAACCATGGGGTATAATGATTACTGGCGTTGCATCTACGTTGGGAGTCGTGTATGTCATGTTGAATGGAAGATACAATAACCACATACACGTGTCCTAGTGTACAATCTTGGTGGATCTCTCCTTGGTGCACATTAGTATCTATGTGCTGGATTAGTGTTACATGATCGTGCTCGTGCGTTCTTGCTTGCTGGCTTGCGTGATATGGCCATCCTCCATTTAATGCAATTAGTGATATCTCGCTTTCTCGAAAGCTATTGACATAAAGTGAAATCTTGCTTGCTTGTACAAAGTGATATATTGCTAGTTCTATCTTGTTATATCCTTCTAGATCTTGTTCTATCATGATCACTCTATCTGTCTTGTTCATGTATCATATTTTAATAAGTTTTATTTGTACATGCATATCATGACATTCATCGTGCTTACCTAGTTCTAAATTGTTAATCACTTATATCATTGCCCGCACATTGAGATATAAATCCTACTGGGCTAGTTTGATCATTCCCTACTTTTAACCATTCTAGGTGATTATGACATTCAAGAGGAAGAGCCAGTCGAGGATGGGAATGCGTCTGAGTGATGAGCGTTCCAAATATGAGTCTATCTATAGTTAGTTTATTTTGAGTGTTAGAACGTGTAGTAGGATGTGAGGAATAAAATATTGAGTCTTAGTCCTGGAATAGTTCCCATTTGGAATACAATGAGTTGAGATTTGAATACAAGATTAGTTGAGTTCAATATTTGGACCCTATGATGATGTATGTTGTTATACATTTAGTGCATGCTAGCTAGAGGATTATTTGCCGACTATTCATGTCTCGGGATATCGACTCGAATTATTCCGCATTATTAATATCTGCTGCGTAATTCTCTGGACGTGACCGTACTTCAACCCTTCAACTAACCAAACATTATCACTCAAGGTTTTGAAAGACTTACCAATCTTTCCTTTGCCTATTATTTTACCCTTATTCTTACCTCCGAAGTGACTTATCCACCTTCCCTTCCAAACAGACAAGAGAATTTATTTATGTCTCCTGTCATCTGTCGTGAGCATCGACTATCAAGAATTCAGATGTTTGAAATGAATGCATGGCCTTCCTACACAACAAATTAGTCAAGAAAAGTTTTTGGTACACAAATGTGATTGGTACCAACATCCTGAGTCAGAAGAGAAATCAAATCATTTCCAACCCATATTTTGTTTTTCAAAATTCTGAAAATTATACCTCCTAGTTGTTTTATTCCACTGTGAAAATCTTGGCATGAAATGTTGTTGATAAGCAGGAAAATGTGTGTGATAAAAAGAAGGATTGAACCATTGGTGACCATTGTACCATTGGCTCCAAAGATTATTCCACCTTGAATTGTATGATATATAAACATTCTAATTTCCATGAGAAAAATGATTCTTGATGTCTTTGAATTTTTTTTCTGAGTTTTTATAACAATTTTTAGATGCAGATTTTTTTTTTTCATAACTTGGGTAGGTTGACCTGGGTAGTGTGTGTGTTGACCTCACAGGTTCTTTTTATTTTTGCATTTTATCTTTTTTTTTCCAGATAAACCCTCCTTGACTAATTTTATTAGAGGGATTTTTGATGATCTTGTTTCTTTTCAGATGATTCAGTTTTCTTTGAATTTTGTGGTTCAAATCATAAACCATGTTTATTTGAATTCATCTTCATTTCAAGTTGAGCATTTAGATTTTCTTTACCTTGTGTGAAACTCTTGATGATCTCTTCTTTTTCTTTAAGATAGTGATTGAGTTTTTCAATTTGAATCACACTTTCTTGATTTTCTTTCTCTCTATCTTCAAATTTCTTGACAGAATTGATAATCCCTTTGTTCAGTTTTCGAATCCTTAATTTCAGATCATCAGCCAGAATTAACAATTCATCATTTTCTTTGATTTGGTCTGAAATTCGAGCTTCCAATTCAGAAATTTTTTCAGATGATGATGTGTCATGAAGAATACTGTCAATTTTTCTTTTAAAATATTTATTTTCTTTTTTTACTTCAGAATGATTTTCAACTAAATTACCATATGCTTCTTGCCAATCTTCAATAGTAAATAGTTCAAAAGAGATATCTACATGTTCTTCACTACTTCCGGCCATGAAGCAAACTTCATTTTCTTCTGAACTAGAGGATTCTTCATTACCATCTGAGCTTTGATCCGCATCTGACCATGTCACTACCATGGCCTTGTTCTTCTTTCTGTTGAACTCCTTGTGTCTGTTGAGCATATCCATCCTGGTCTCTGAACTTTCAGTCTTCATGTGTCCAGATTTGTTGCACCTGTAACACACAAGATGCTCATCATTTATCTTGTGATCAAAATGTGAGAAGGAGTATTTCTTTTTACCATTCATGACATTTTTCTCATTACCAAAGTTCTTCTTGTTGGATTTAAAAAATGTCCTAATTGTCTAGTTATCATCCTCAGATTCAGAAATCTATTTAGATTTTGCTTTACTGCTTGAAGAAGCTTTAGAGGAATAGGTTTTGTTTTCAACATATGTTCTTCAGATCTCTTAAGATTTAGCTCATAAGTCATTAAGGATCCAATGAATTCATCCAATGTTTTTTGGATAAATCCTTTGAGTCCTCAATGACTGTAGCTTTAGTGTGCCTCATAGGAGATAAAGAATGCAAAATCTTCCTTACCAAATCTTCATTTGAGTATTCCTTACCCAAAGCTCTAAGTCCATTGATGATGACCATAAGCCTAGCAAATATCTCAGATATGGTTTCATCAGATTTCCTGACAAACAGTTCATAATCAGAAACCAACATGTTTGCTTAGTTTCCCTAACTTGAGATGTGCCCACATATAATAATTCTAATTTATCCCACATCTCCTTAGGGTCTCTGTATAATTGCAATAGGCGACTACTAATTACTTCTCTCTCTAGTTTTGTAGAGAGAGAAGCTCTGGGATTTATGTGAAGGGAGGTTTCTGGGCATTCTCTTTTGGTCTGCCGGCGCCTTAGGGTTGCCGACAGGTCATGTTTTGCTTATGATGGATCGCGAGGTGTCTTCTGGGACGGAGGGCCTCTCCTTTGCACGTGCGCTGGCTGCCTCTCTGCGTCCTTCCAAGGTGGATCTTTCCATGAAGGCTCCCTCCTTTACTGATGATGGCTTCCCTGCTATATACTTCACTAAGGATGAGGTCCGAAAATCTTAGCAACCTCTTAAGTTCGCCATTGTCGCCAAATGCTCCTACGAAAGGCCTCCAATCCCCGACATCAAAAGTTGCCTTTCTCAGAGGCTGGCACTTAAGGGTGACTGCATAGTTAGTGTTTTTAACCCAAGGCATCTTCTTCTTCGGTTCTTTAACGAGGAGGATTTTCTGAAGGTGTTGGTCCGAAAGAACTTATACCTTAAGGGCTTCCTTTTTCGATTTTTTTGTTGGGCATCCGACTTTGACTTCTCTACTGATCCCACGCTTATTCCCATCTGGGTGGGATTCCCTAACCTGCCGATAAATCTCTACAATGAAGACTACCTTAGCTGCATTGCTGGAAACTTTGGGGAGCCTCTTCGGATCCACGACTCTACCCTTGCATGGAATCAAATGGCAGAAGCTCTTGTCTGCATTGATGTGGATATTGCCAAGCCGCTTGTCGATCGAATCTGGATTGGTCAGGGTGAAAAGGGTTACTGGCAGCCAGTTAATTTTCACAGGGTCCCGCCTATCTGTAGTCTCTACCAGAAGTTGGGTCATACCCAGGAGGTTTGTACGAAATAGTCTAGGGATAAAGCTCAAACACATATTTTCCAACCGCCTAAGGTTGCTTCTCAGCCTGATAAAGGGAAAGTTAATGATCAGGAGTGGCGTTTGGTGCAACAGAAGGGTGCTGCTTCCTAGGACATCATCCCTAAGCAGTCCAACTTATCCATCCTGGTAAGTAATGTCTTTGAAAGATTAGCTGGTGATGTTTGTTTAAATGGTGTGTCTTGTGACAGTAATATTCGAGTTGATCTAGAGACCTTCAATCGCCTGCATGACACTTTGCAAGGGTCTTTACCCATCGATACCCCTGTGGTGGAGCCTGGGGCTCCTGTCAATTTGCATCAGGCCTCCATTGATGTGCATGGCACTGCTAATGTGCATGCACATCGAGTTGTTCACAACTCTGGGTTGTCTCCTGGAGGTGCTATGATCGTTTTGCCGGAGGCGACGCCGGCGGCTGCCCTCTGGCGATGTGTAGCCCAGGTCGTGACATGCATGGCAGGGAATCTATTGCTCTGGGTGAGAATATTCTGCAGGCGTTCTAGGGTAAGTCCCACAGCTCTGAGAGAAATTTACTTATGGTGGTATCTAGGTCTGATCCCAACTTGCATGGGGCATTGCATGGCTTGCATGGGGTTCCTCAATTACATGGGATGTAGTTACAGGAGGTGGTTTGCAAGGATGGTTTGTGTGTTGAGGCTGAGGTGTCTGTGTGGTCTTCTCTGGCGACGACAGCCACCGAGGCTGAGGGAGCAGGGAAAGTATCTTCAGCTGATTCTGCTAGTTTCTTTCCTAAACCCTCTAATGAAGCTTTATAAAGGATCTCTATCATTTCAGTAAAACAAAATATTTTCATGCCGATTCCTTCTCCTTTGGTTGATTTGAAATCTCAAAGAATGTTAGGACCCCAGACACAATCCTAGGCTATGGCTGATGGAGGCTCTACTGGCTACTCTTCCTCATGAATACATCCATGCTTCACTGGAATGCTAGAGGCATTTCTAATTCTGCCTCTAGAAGCTCGCTTCATAGGATGGTAACGAAGTTTAGTGCGGATTTTGTGGCTATTGCTGAGCCCGTGGTTTCTTTCAATCAGGTTGCTAAGCTGTGCAAGTATATTAATATGAAGGATTATGTTGGTAACTTGGGTGAGGATTCTAAAATCTATTTTTTTGGCGTAATATTTCAATGCACATGACTTCCTATTCCGATCAACAAATCACTTTTGTACTGGAGAAGGATGATAGGGCTTATATGATGGTAAGTGTTGTGTATGCTAGTTGTGATGCCAGTAGTAGACGGCTCCTATTTGATGATATTATTTAGATTTTAGAAACTTTGGATGTCCCTTGGATTGTCGGGGGGGATTTCAATTGCGTTACCTAGCCATCTGAGAAGATGAGGGGCGGGTTGGTAACATGCAAGCTATGTTAGACTTCAATGCTTTTGTCAATGCTTCCCGCTCTCTCATGCTGAGTTTATTGGTTTCCAGTTCACCTGGTCCAATAATAGATCTGGGCAGGCTTCCATTAGGGCATGTTTGGATTAGTTCTTGGTTAATAGTAGCTTTGAGGATAATTATCATTAGTTCAAAGTTAGCCATCTTCCCAAAGGACCATCTAATCATGCCCCTCTGCATCTCTCCTATGATCCGGTCACCCGGTCCCCTACCAGATTCACATTACAGGCGATGTGGACCTCTCATGAATCCTTTCATGATATTGTGGAATTGGCATGGAACATGGATGTTAATTGGCACCCTAATCCTTTTACTACTTTAATCCTTAAGCTGAAATCGGTTAAAAAGGTGTTGCGTGATTGGAACAAAGGTGTGTTTGGCAATGTTGAGGGGAATGTGACATATCATAAGGAACTTGTTAGAGAAAAACAAGATATCATTGATGCTAATCTTTTGCCTGAAAATAGAAGTGCTCTGGGAGAGGCGTCAGCCATCTCAGAAGGGCTATTCACTGCTTGGATGTCTTCTGGGCTCAAAAGGCTCGCATGAATTGGTTGGAGGATGGTGACAGGAATACGACATTTTATCACAATGTGGTTCAAGGGAATAGGAGGCGGAATTCCATTCAGCGCCTTCAGATAAATGGCATATGGACTGAGGACCAACAGGCTTTGCGTGATGAGGCTGCTTGGTATTTTGAGGACATTTTAAAATCTTCTACTCATTCGGTTGATGAGTCTATCCTTCAAGTAATTCCTTCTCTCATTTTGGAAGACCAAAACGCTACTCTTTGTGACCCTCCTACTATGGACGAGGTCAAGAATGTTGTTTGGAGCATGAATCGGAATAGCTCTCCTGGCCCGGACGGGTTCTCCAGCATCTTCTTTACTTCCTACTGGGACATTGTCCGAAATGATGTTTTTGCTGATGTTAAAGGCTTTTTCCAAGGGCATTTGTTTCCAAGGGGAGTCACTTCTTCGCTTATTGCCCTTGTCCCGAAGACTCCTAACCCAGTGACCTTTAATGATTTTTTGGCCAGTGAGTCTTTGCAATTTATGTTACAAAATTGTTTCAAGAGTAATATGTGACAGGTTGGTCACAATCCTTCTTGGTATTATCTCTGAGGAACAATGAGCTTTTGTTAAAGGGAGGTTCATCATAGATAAGGTATCTCTGTTCAGACAATTAGTTCGTGATATTGGTCGGAAGGTTAGAGGGGGTAACACTATTTTTAAGCTTGACATTAGAAAGGCCTATGATAGTGTTGAATGGGACTTTCTCTTTGTTGTCCTCAAGAAGTTTGGTTTCTGTTCCAGGTTCATATCCTACATTGGTATGATGCTATCTAATTGCTAGTTTTCAGTGTTGGTTAATGGTTCTTCAGCTGGTTACTTTAAATCTACTTGGGGATTACGTCAAGGTGACCCTATTGCTGCTGCCCTTTTCATTATTATTGAAGAAGCTCATAGTAGAGGTTGGAAGCATATGGTATCTACTAGCTACCTCATCCCTTATGCTGGCCCAAGAGGGTGTCCACCTCCCTCCCATCTCCTTTATGCATACGACACTTTGGTTTTTCTTAATGGAAGCATTCAGAATGTTAAGCAGCTGGCGCACTTTCTTGAAAAATATGCTCATTCCTCTGGCCAAACTATTAACCCCAACAAAAGTTCATTTCTGGTTTCTGGGAATGCTTCACCTTCTTCTGTTCAAGGGATAAAGAATGCTACGGGTTACATGAGGCAGGTCGGTCCACTATTTTATCTTGGAGTACCGCTCAGACCTGGAAAAGTTATGGTTGCTAATTACAAGAGCCTGACCCATAAAGTGAATTCCAAGCTGGGAGTTTGGAAGTCTAAGTTTATCTCTCAAGTAGGGAGGGTAACGTTGATTAGTTCTATTATATCTTTTGTTCCTATATATCTTGCTGCCTCTTCTTGTGTTCCAAAATCAGTCATTTCTTACATTGAGAAGTCGGCTACTTCTTTCTTCTGGAATGGATTAGATGGTTCACGTCGTAGGCAATGGGTTGCATGGCATTGCATCCAACATCCCTAACATGAAGGTGGCTTTGGTGTCCGTAATATACACCTAGTCTAAATGGCTCTCACTGTGAAGCAATTATGGCATATTCGTCATGGCAGCTCACTCTGGTCGATGTATGCAAGACGACGGTTCCATTCCACCAATTATGATCGCATACCTAGGATGCCCATGCATTTGCAAGGCTACTATTTCTATTATCCATAGGAATACTAGATGGATTCATGGTAAGGGAGATAAGATTGATATCTTGAGGGATACTTGGATTGGCGATCTTCCCTTGTTGGAGGTGCTTCAAGGCACCTTTGTGGGGGAAAAATTCTCTTTGCAGGAGGTAGTTGGTGATGGCTCTCATCCCATGAGGGCGGTACTTCCACGTGCTATCCTTCAGGATGTTCTCTTGAATTCTAAGGAGGATAAGTGCTTTTGGGCTGCTAACCCTATTGGTGTTTTCTCTACAAGTTCCGCTTACAACCTTGTCAGGGAGTTCGGTGTCAGCTGCCCAGCTTTTCAGAAGATTTGGCACTATTCTTTTAGTCCGAGAGCCTCTCTGTTCTGTTGGAAGATCCTTAACAGAGCTGTTCCTGTTGACAAAAGAACTATGGACTGTGGTATTCCTGTGGTTTCCCGTTATGACTGCTGCGCTTCTCCTCAGATTGAGGACCTCAACCATGTGTTCATTCAAAGTGTATCTGCTAGGAAGCTTTGGCACTGGTTAGTGCCTCTTATCAGTAATAAAATCCACCTTCATCCTCATATCACTGGTAGAGTCAGGGAATTTATCCTCCATAGCAACATTCGCTCCCCTACTGGTTTCATTTCGCTTTACTCTGATGTTGATGCTGTGGGAGCTTTGGAAGAGCAGATGTGTTGCTAGGTTTGATGGCAAGGTTGTTCGAGATCATGATATTATCAGAAGCATTCAATTCAATTTTCCTTTGCTCTTACCAGAACTCCTTCAAAGTTGATCCATCGCCTATTGAGATGCAGATTCTTCTAGATTATGGTTTTGTTCCACAAGTTCTATCCAAGCAGCTGAAATTTATTCGTTGGATCCCTCCTATTTCTCATTATTGTCTTAGTGTTGATGGGGCGTCCAAATGTAATCCTGGGATCTGTGGTGGAGGTGGTTGGATCTGGGACAGTAAGGGAGTTCCTCTTGTGGCATTCGCCCATTTCTATGGGGAAGGCAATAATCTTATAGCTAAAACCTAGGCTCTTTATGATGGCCTTTGTCTGGCTACACATTTAGATGTTCGCCTTGTTGCTATCAACTCAGATTCTCTTATTCTTGTTAATTATATGAGGTAGAACACCTGCACTTCTTGTCTTATGATTATGGACTTGCTTCATGATAATGTTTATCTCATATCGCATGTCTACATGGAGGCTAATCAGGTGGCCGACCGGCTGGCTAACCATGCAGTGGTTTCTATGCATAATGATGTCTTTTGGGGGGTTGATAGTTTCCTTTTCTCTTGTAGGGGCCAGTGGTCTTGGACAAATCAGGTCTCATGAATGTTAGGTTGGTTTGACGGGGGTATGCCCATAGCAGTTGTACCTCCTTCGTTATATATAATTTTGGCCAAAGCGTTTTGCTGGTGAAGTGGTTCTTTCCTAATTGGGGAGGATAAACTCTCCAAGGTTGACGTACTGAGGACCTTTTTGCAAAAAATAAAAAATCTCCTTAGCAGACTTCCACATAGAAATTCTGGAGTACTCCTTTGGATGGATGGCACATTGCAGCATGTTCATGGCGTTGTAGTTGAGGGTAGCCTTTCTGATCTGCTCCCTTGTCCATGTATCTTCATCCCCAGTGACTTCTACTGGTCCTTTCTCAACAATCCTCCAAACTTCATAGTTCTGTGCTCGAAGAAATATCATCATCTTGTTCTCAGTAAGGGTAATTAGTACCATAAAAAATGGAGTTCTATTGATTGAATGACCTTCTGCAACGAAACCTATGGAATCCATGATCAAGACAATCAGAGGAAACTAGCAGCATAAATTAAGCAAGTAATTGAGTAAATCAAAATAAAAAACACACATGATTCAACATAACACCTCAGAGTATAGACTCTAACCTACTTTGATACCAGTTGTTGGAATCGGAAAGGTGACTGAATCAGTAATAATTAAGAATGTGTGTGTATGGCAGCAGAATTAAAATATGTGACACACACAATTCAATTAGATCAATGAGTGGTGTGTGGATAGAGAGTGAAACGTGGCAACAAACCAAAATCAAACCACAATGCATAGAGGATTTTAAGGTGGTTCGGAGAAAACTTGTGTCTCCTCTCTCCAGCACCTCACGACAGAGGAACCACTACTCAAGTACATACAAATTGGAGTACAACGACTCCAAACCGTTTGAGTACGATGACTCAAAGAAAAACCCAGGAGATAGGCACGATGACCTACTCCACAGACCACTTGTATGTGCAATGACTCACAAGCACTTGAGCACGCAGGTTCAAATACCAGAGAACTATGACTACAAAACCTTTGGACCACGATGGATCCAAGTTCTACTAGAACAAGCTCGATTAGAGGGTAGATCCTCTAGCACGATCTATCTCAATACAATTGTGAAAACAGAACAAACAGAATTAGATGATCTGTGTAGAACGCATGCACAGATCACACGAAAAAGTATCAATGAATGAATTATAGACTCAAAAACATTTCTTCTAGCTTTTCAAATATGTCTTCATTAGCAGGAACTTCTTCTCTTACGAACTCCTCCTATTCTTCTCCTTCTTTTTCTCCTTCACCTTCCTGGTGGTGTTGCTCTGCTCCTTTTATGGACGCAGACCTTTTCTCGCGCTATACAGATGGAACTCATCCTTGCCTCTTTTTCTGCCGCCCTTTTCCCATAAAGGACTAAGGGTATATTTATACCCAAATGTCCAAACCTCGTACCTAGGGTCACGTGTACCCAGAGCCCTTTAGGTGTGAGACGTGTACAATGCATAATATCCAGTGCAAATAACATTATAAGACATTTAGGATAAACAGTAATCGATGTCTAAGATAAAACAATCGGTGTAAGACATTGACTCTCAAGAAGTCAGAGTGAGCCAAACTTCGACTTTCAAGAAGTAGGAGTCAACCAGACTTCGACTTTCAAGAACTCAGAGTTAGTCAAACTTCAACTTTCAAGAAGTCGGAGTGGGTCAGACTCTACTCTCATGAAGTCGTAATGAGGCAAACTTCGACTTATAATAAGTTAGAATTTCTTACAGTTGCCTGAACTTGAGGTTCTTTGAGAGCAGATTTAACTAATCTGACTATGATTGAATGTCAACAATTGGTATAACATGAAAGCACTTATGTTCATCATATACCCAAGAAAATTATGATATTAACAAGATGGACAATAGTTATGTCAGCAGCAAAACATATCAAATCAATCATCATCAAAACAATGATTATTTTAATTCACACAACCATAACTCAACATTCTTCAGTGTCTGTCCACAGGTGAGTCCTGGCTTGTCGACAACTACAATTTTCTTTGGCTTTCCAGAACCTTGTTGTTGGATAGTCTTCACCGGTTGTCGACAGATGCAAGGGTGTTGTCAATAGAAATTGCTTGGGATCATTAATCCAGAATCATTTTTTGCTTAAAGTTTCTTCAAGTTGTGCACTTCCTTTTTCATGTATTGTCCTACAAAAAACACACATCAATTTAGATATCATGTAGATATTGTGTATGCACAATCTTTATGTCCTTGAGTCATTGTGTCATTATGTCATTGTGTCATCATAAAAAACATACAAATCATATAGATGTTCATGCAATCACAACTCAACAAGAGCAACTCCAGCCTCAGCAGTAGTAGCAGCAGTGGCACCAGTCATCAGGAAGTCGGGAAGGCCTCGGGCACAAGCCTGAGTGTACGCACTTGTACGTGAGGATGCATAGTAGGCAGATAACGTCACAGAAGGTACTGCTTTAGTTTTCGGTGTGCAGGCTCGAGTATTGTTTGATACGGGTGCTACACACACATTTGTTTACAAGCGGTTTGCTTAGTAGTTAGCAAAGGAGTCTGGAGTTGATGTAGAAGATTTAGAGGTTCCCCTGTCAGTACATACCCCATCACGTACTGTAGCGACCAGGAAGTGCATTCCTTCCTTAACGGTGTGCGTTGAAGATCGGGGTTTGTTTGGGTACTTCTACTTGCTCGGGATGAAGGACTATGATGCTATACTTGGTCTGGAATGGCTTGAGGAGCACTATGCCTTGGTCGATTTCAGGAGGAAGAGAATTACTTTCTGTATTCTTGGAGAGGATGAGTTCTCACATCTTTTGCCTAGGAATCTAGCAGGAAAGTATGTGATCTCTGCTATGAAAGCTATGAGGATGGTGAGCAAGGGTTTTGATGCTTTTCTTGCCAGTGTGGTCTTAATTTCTGAGGCCGATCAGTCACCAACCCTTATAGAGATCAAGGTTGTGCATGAGTTTCCAAATGTGTTCCCTCATGATTTGTCTGGATTGCCACCAGCAAGGGAGATAGAATTCACTATCGAGTTGCTTCCAAGTGCCTCACCTATCTCTAAGGCTTTCTACCGGATGGCACCTGATGAGTTAGCTGAGTTAAGAAAGTAATTGTAGGAGTTGCTCGATAAGGGGTTTATTCGCCCTAGAGTTTCAACATGGGGTGCACATGTACTGTTCGTGAAGAAGAATGATGGTTCCCTCAGACTGTGCATTGACTACAGGAAGCTCAACCAGGTGACGGTGAAGAATAAGTACCCCTTGTTGCGCATCGATGACTTATTCAATTAGCTCAAGAATGCATCTACTATCTCCAAGATTGATCTACGTTCAGGTTACCATCAGCTGAGGATCAAAGAGGAGGACGCTTCCACGGCAGCATTGAAGACCCGTTGGACACTAGAGCTTCTTGTGCTTCCTTTTGGTTGGACTAACACCCCTGCAACATTCATGGATCTCATGAATAAAGTGTTCAGGCCATACATGGACAATTTTGTTGTGGTGTTCATAGACGATATGTTAATCTACTCTCCTAATGAAGCTACACATCGTGAGCACCTGAGGATAGTCCTAGAAGTTCTCTGTGAACACAAGTTGTACGCCAAGTTCAGCAAGTGCGGCTTCTGGTTGTGCATGGTTCACTTCCTTCGGTATGTCATCTCAGGCACTAGAGTTGTTGTTGATCCAGTGAAGGTTTAGGCAATGCTAGAGTGGGAGACTTCAAGGACACCATCTGAGATTAGGAGCTTTCTTGGTCTAGCTGGTTATTACAGGTGATTTATAGAAGGCTTTGCCTCTATAGTGGTGACTTTGACAAAGCTAAACATGAAGAGAGTTAAGTTTCTGTGGTCCAAGGAGTGTGAGAGTAGTTTCTAGAAGCTGAAGACAAGGATGACATTTACACCACTATTGATACTACTAAGTGGTGTCAATGGTTTTGCGATCTACTTAGATGCTTCAAAGATAAGACTTGGTTGTGTTCTGATGTAGCATCGGAAGGCGACTGCCTATTGTAACACCCCAGAAATTTAATTGATTAAAAATTAAGAAAAATAGTAAATGAATAAATATGCTCAAATAAAAATAAGATAAAATCATAGTTAGACCCTAAGGAGTTGAATTAACTAATTAGTATTACTGGGCCAAACAACTCTTATGGGACCTAAGAGCAAAATCCAATAGCATTAAAACCCTAAAATTCATAGGTATAAATGGACATAAATTGGAAAGGGTAATTAGGGCAAAACCAAGGCAATTAGACTCCTATGGTAATCTAAATTCGTGCCCAACCATGTTGGAATGTTTCCTAAAGACTCCACTACTTCAATTGGGTAGAGAATTATCAAATCTTTGAAGGTCGCAAGCTAAAACCGCAACCCAATCTTTCCTAGTCACATTAGCACTTGAATCAACCCTAATTCTACAAATAATCGTCATAATGTTGCCTAGATAGCAAGCCCAGAGGGGGGGGGGGTGAATGGATTGCTAAAATTTCTTCTTCTAATAATTTCTGTAAATAAACACACTTGACAAACAACACTAAGATCGATAGTTAGAGTTAGTGTTAATCAAAATGAAGAGAAACAATCACACAGACAACAAGAAATTTTATCTTGGTTTGGATCTCCTATCCCAAGGAGTCCTACGTCCAGTCCCCAAACAACCACTTGGGATTCTACTAAACAAGGGTACAGTCCCCCTTAAGGACACTTACACATCCAGCAACAGCTGGCCTTCTCTTCTATACCAGAAGAAGGAACGCCCCACCTGATGCAACAGGTCTTCTCTACACACCCGAAGAGGAATGCTCACAGAAAAATGAGTTGAAAGAGAAATGCCCCAAGACCAAGCTTATAATCACTGCTTGATTTGAGGTGAAGTCTGAGAGACACAAGATTATCACAAATGGATTCTCTCTCAGATTGTAAGGCCCTTGATTTTTCATCTTTGGGTGATTTCTTATGTATGTATAAATGTATGCCATCGATGTATAAACTTTATTGTGCATAGTACTTACTTGTTTACATTGCATGAATAAGTATTATTTTAATGTGTGCATTGTACTTACTTGTTTACATTGCATAGAATTTCTACAGTTTTAAGTTCTGTTCTGGTGGCTAGTTGGCGTCAACATCAGTTGACGTTGACCATAAATCAGCGGCCACATCGATGGACGCCTACTCAGAATTGGCAGCTATTGATGTTGACATTTACCTCCCAGATCTGTTGCGATTTCAGATCCGTAAATGCCTCCGGAAATGTTGCCCTTGGTTTAGGAAACCGTCCCCCAACGGTAACCCAACCTTACCCAATTTCGTCTCCGACCCTAGCTCTATAAAACACCCCATCTCCGGCCAGATCTAACCCTTTTGGCTCTTGAGTCAAAACCCTAGTTCTTGGTGTGAAAAACCCCATCTTTGACTTCTGAAATCCGGCGATTGGAGGCTTCATCCGGCGTTCTACAATGACTGGAGAGGACTCTGAACAACTGGGAACGACTTCCCCACACAGGTGTGCAGAGGAGATCAACACAAAATCTGGATCGAGAGAGTTTTAAAGACTCTTTGGCTCGGGCCGAGGAGTGCATATCTAGCTTAATCCATGGACTGGAGATTTTATCCAAGGCAAGTAACCCTTTCACATCACTCTTACATACGTGTAGTAGGTCCTAGGTATTTTCTGGAATTTTATTCATGTCCTGGAACCCCAATTTCACGAAGATTTTACGTTTAGTCTGTGCTTTGCACAGACAGGAACTTAACGGCAAGATCCCTTGCCGTTAAGATCTTGCGTTGGCGGCGACCATTGTTGTCATTAACCTGATAGACGGCCACATGCATGCCGTCAAGTTCGCCAGACTACAACAGTGTGCATGTCTGACCTATATGACCTATTTTTCGGATTCCTGCGTATGAGGATATAATGTAAAAGTGATATGCTATATAATACCATTATTGGATCATTATATGAAAATTTTATGAATTTCTATGGAATACCCTATTTATTTGAAATTTCTGAATTGCATGTTAAACAGGTTTATTAATCTCGTAAAATTTTGTTTGTGAAATCTATGTGGAATCCAAGTGTCATAAAACTTTTGTGCAGTGTTTAGGGGTTCAATTCATGCTGTAGAAATTTGGGAAATTTCTGACATCTGTGTAAATTATTACATTTTACGAATGGTAAAATATTAAGCATGTTTTATTAGTATAGAGATTCAGATAAATAGTGTGGAAACATTTAAATTCCTAGAAATTGACATATGTTTAGGACTATCAGTATCCATGTGTAGAATGAGTTGTGGGTCTGAACAATGAAAATCCATGCTAGTTTGACTATGTTTACTTTGTATAATACCACTGTTAGAATTTTCATAAATTGTGTATAATTCAGAAAAATGCAAAATTTGGTATGCATGATGATTAACCTGTGATAGATTTTTGGTTAAAATTTTGTACTGAAAGGATGACAGTAGATATATATGTCGTTTTTGTGTGAAATATTGATAAATAAATGCACGTTAATATGATTAGTATTAAATCTGCTAATTTCAACATGATTAGACTTGTTTGAATCTGTTAATACTAAGAACAATACTACCATGATAGTTAATACTGAAGTATGTAAATGTGTGAGCATGAATTGGATGTGTTAAAATTGTGCATTAAGCGTGTGTTAAAATTTAGACAAATGTGTAAATGTGCCAATGGGTGACACTGCTACCTTAGAGGGCTATGGAACTGTACTGTGGTAAAGTCCCCAAGGGAAAGTTCATAGTGTGTGATATCCCATGGGCATTGGGATTAAATCCTGGAGGCGGACAAGTACCGCTGGTTAGGGTGGAGAGTGCTTCTTCCGGTTCTACGTAGTAACTAAGATTTATCACTGTAATGTGTAGGTGATAGATATGTGTGTGATGTGACAAGTGTGTGTCCTTCTTGAGGTGGTTTGGACTATGTGTCATGGCATATAATTAAGAATATGTGAGCATGTGTGTGAAAGTGTGAACATGTGAACTAGATAAGTGAAATTTTGTAAATGATTAGGTGAGAATATGAATCAATGGTATAACATGAAAAATGATAATTCCTTATATGAATGTGATATATCCATGTCAAAACAGCAATCTATTCATGTGTGTAGATGTGTTAACCATGTGAAAATGATCATAGAATCCATGCTAGGAATGTTTTTGTAATATGTGTAAACTCCATGTTTAAAACGGTTATTATCTTAGCATGTGAATGTAGCTAAATAAGATTTAGTTTAGCATATTGTAAAGTGTCTACAAAGTATGTGATAGGTTTTAAATCATTGTAAAAAATTTAAAAAATTTGTTATGAGTCCTTTATCATGTGTGGCTTGTGTAGAATTCATGTTTAGGTTTTTGAAACATTACCAAATCCATGCTTTATATGATAATGGTGTAGCATGAGAATGTGTAAAGTCAGGTGATGTATGTATGTTTAGTGTGGTTGGAGTTACTTGTTGTGTTCTTTTGGACTCATTCTTTCTTCGGCGTATAGGTGCAGACATTTCAACTGCTCCCGAGGAGATCGTTGGGAGCGACTCGGAGCGGGAGTAGGAGACTTTTGTCTTGGATTCAGCATTGCATTTTCTTCATTCATAGTATGTAATAAAAGACTATGTGTAGTCTTATGTGGACAATGTAATAATTGAAATTCTCAATTAAGAAGTATTTTACTTTTCCTTTACTTTATAGACTGTGTATAAATGATGATGATGGAATAAGAGTTAATTTCCAGTTATTTCATTTCCGCTGTCATGTGAAAAATATATATTTGTGTATTTTCGGCCTAATTGTACAATTGTTGGGTAAATGTCCCACTGTAGTGGCGTTCATTATACCGATGTGGGTTGGTGTAACCGTACCGGCGTATGGAGGGTCATTACAAAGATTGGAATCAGAGATATAGGATGAAATTGTACATAAATATGCACATACCATCATCTTCATTGTATGCTAAGTCTGTGTAGATTGTCCAGATAGATGAGTAAATAGTTATAAATTAGATAGTCTAGTTCTAAACTGTGATTAAATCATTTTGCAGGGTATGGCTTCGCGTGGTAGGCGTGGTGTCCCTGCTCGTGAGGGTGAGCAGAGGAGAGATGAGCCTCGGCGTGAGGATCAGGGTGAGCAGCAGGCCCCAGCACCCCAGGGTCCTGTGCTTCCCCCACCGCCACCAGTAGACTATGGAGTGTTCATGCAGGGTTTAGTGCAGGCCATGCAGACGTAGGCCCACACCCAGGTTGCACTCCAGGCTCAGCTGGAGGCTCAGTAGACTCAGGCTCAAGTGTTAGTTCCCCAGGCTCAGGACCATGGTGGACACTCCATCATGGAACGGTTCAAGAGGATGTCGCCACCCTCTTTTAAGGGGGAGGGCGACCCGTTACTTGCTGAGAGCTGGATGAGGGAGATCGAAAAGATCTTCCGAGCTATTAGGTGCGCTGAGGATGACAAGGTCACTTTAGCCACCTATATGCTGCAGGTATGTGTAAATTAATTCAGTGGTTATTTCTTTACTTATAGATTATGTTGGTTAGTCCTTATGGGTGGTTGTCCTTGTTGTTACGTACCAGGTTCGAGGATGGTGTTGTGGAGATTGGTTGGGACGAGTTCGTGAGGCTTTTCCGAACAAAGTTTGTTCCGGAGCACATCCAGGACAAGATGGAGCAGGAGTTCCTCTCTTTGACTCATGGCTCTGTGACCGTACTGGAGTACGAGGCCAGGTTTTCCGAGCTATCAAAGTATGCCCCTCATATTGTAGCTAATGAGCGCAGGAAGGCGAAAAAGTTTGTAATGGGTCTGAGGCCATCGTTGAGGACGAGGTTGGTGGATTTTGACCATCATACCATCGATGAGGCCCTTAGCGTAGCGTGTCGTCAGGAGGGAGAGATGGAGCAGTACTTGGAGGAGAAGAAGGCTTCTCAGAAGAGGCCTGCAGCTCCTTTCCAGAGGAAGGAGAGCAAGAAGGCGGCTTTTCAGTCACCGTAACATCCCATGGCATAGGGAAGTAGTCAGGTACCTTCTTAACGTTCCCCTAGTGGCCAGAAGGAGTGTCCTCATTGCGGGAGGGCACATGGTGGTACGGAATGTTGGAAGTTGGCAGGGAAGTGCTTGAAGTGCAGTAGGAGCGAGCATAGGATCAAGGATTGCCCTAGCTTGCAGCAGGGAGGTCAGCGTGGAGCAGCACCAGCCCCAGCAGCAGTGCCAGCGACAGGACGACCAGGGAGACCTCGAGCCCCAGCTCGAGTGTTTGCGTTAGCTCATGAGGACGCCGAGCAGGCGGATCATGTCACCGAAGCTACGATTTTGTTCTTAGGTGTGCATGCTCGGGTTTTGTTCGATATAGGCACCACCCACTCGTTCATTTCCTAGCATTTTGCTACGCAGTTAGCCTTAGAGTTAGGAATAGAGTCTGAGGATTTAGAAGCCCCTTTTTCTGTACACACACCTGCGGGTACGGTATCGACTAGGAAGTGTATTCCGTCATTACCAGTGTGCATTGAGGATAGAGTCCTAGAAGGGTGTTTCTTCTTGCTAAAGATGAAGGACTTCGATGCTATTCTTGGTCTGGATTGGCTAGAGGAGCACTATGCGTTAGTACATTGTTGTGGGATGAAGATCGTTTTCCGCATTCCTGGTAAAGATGAATTTTCTCATCCTTTTCCAAGGAACTTGGCAGGGATGTTTGTCATCTCTGCCATGAGGGCGATGAGAATGGTGTACATGGGTTGTGACGTTTTCTTGCCAGCGTGGTATTAGTAGCCAAGGCTGATGAGTCATCTACTCTTTTGGAGATAGATGTAGTGCGAGAGTTTCCAGATGTCTTTCCTAATGACCTATCTGGTTTGCCACCAGCTAGAGAGATAGAGTTCACTCTAGAGTTGCTTCCAGGCACCTCTCGTATCTCGAAGGCACCTTATCGGAAGTCATCTGTGGAATTAGCTGAGCTAAGGAAGCAGTTGCATGATTTGTTAGATAAGGGATTTTTTCGCCCTAGCGTTCCCCCTTGGGGCACACCTATTTTATTCGTGAAGAAGAAGGATGGATCACTTAGGTTATGCATTGATTATAGAAAGTTAAACCAAGTGACGGTGAAGAACAATCATCCCTTACCTTGGATTGATGATCTGTTTGACTAGATGCAAGATGCATCAGTCTTTTCTAAGATTGATTTGTGGTCTGGTTATCATCAGTTGAGGATTAGGAGTGAGGATGTGTCCAAGACGGCTTTTAGAACCTGTTATGGACATTATGAGTTTTTGGTCCTTCCTTTTGGTCTGACCAACGCCCATGCAGCATTCATGGATCTCATGAACAGGGTGTTTAGACCGTATCTAGATAGTTTCATCGATGTTTTTATTGATGACGTATTGGTCTACTCTTCGGATGAGGCCACACATCGTCAGCATTTAAGGGTAGTATTAGAGGTTCTCTGTGAGCACAAGCTATATGCAAAATTCAGCAAGTGCGATTTTTGGTTGCGCGAGGTTCATTTCCTTGGGCATGTTATCTCCGGTGCTGGTGTAGCAATGGATCCAGACAAAGTCCAGGCTGTTATGGATTGGGATATTCCCAAGACTCCTTCGGAGATTCAGAGTTTTCTTGGTTTGGCGGGTTATTATCGGCGATTCATTGAAGGATTTTCATTCATCGCCGCACCATTAACTCAGCTAACCTGAAAGGGAGTAATGTTTGTCTGGTCTGAGGAGTGTGAGAGTAGTTTTCAATTATTGAAGACTAAGCTCACTTCGGCTCCTGTGTTAGTTTTGCCGAGCGGTGTAGAGGGTTTTGCTATATACACGGATGCATCTCAGATTGGCCTTGGCTGTGTATTGATGCAGCAAGAAAGGGTAGTAGCGTATACTTCTCGTCAATTGAAGGAGCACGAGTGAAACTATCTGACTCATGATCTTGAGTTTGCGGTAGTGGTTCATGCACTGAAGATCTGGAGGCAATATCTTTATGGTGTCAGATTTGAGGTGTTCACTGACCACAAGAGTCTAAAGTACCTTTTCTCCCAAAAGGAATCAAACCTTAGGCAGAGAAGATGGATTGAGTTTCTGAAGGACTATGACTACAACCTCCAATATCATCTTGGAAAGGCGAATGTTGTAGCAGATGCCCTTAGCAGGAAGAGGTCGTCTCCCCAGCAGGATTGGAAGATGTTGGAGGATGCAACATGTGCGATGACTGAGTTAGAGCCATCATTGTGCCAGGCTTTTGTAGCTCAGTTGTCCATTAGGTCTTCGGTGTTGGATGAGGTGATCGAGCAATAGAAAGCCGACCCTAGACTCCAAGAGTTAGTGGGCAAGGCGGGCTTTGCTCGTGATGAGGATGGCATGATTAGATTCCATCACCATATTTGTGTTACGGACATCGTAGATGTCCGTGAGCATGTATTAGCAGAGACTCATAGGTCTAGATTCTCTATTCATCCAGGTAACACTAAGATATACCAAGATTTAAAGAGATCTTTTTGGTGGTCTTGCATGAAGAAGGATGTAGCGGAGTATGTGTCTAGATGTTTAGTTTTCCAGCAAGTGAAGGCCGAGCGGCAGCGACCATCTGGTCTTATGTAGAAGATGGAGATCCCAGTATGGAAGTGGTGAGCTGTCACTATGGATTTTGTTACGGGTTTGCCTCGATCCAGACGGGGTAATGACTCGATTTGGGTAGTAGTAGATAGATTCTCAAAAACTGTGCATTTCTTGCCCATGAAGAAGAAGCGGTCAGTAGAGAGTTTAGCTAGATTGTATATTAGTAGCATTATTAGATTGCATGGTGTCCCAAAGTAGGTCATTTCGGATTGAGATCCAAGATTTACTTCGAGGCTGTGGAAGGGTCTTCAAGATGCGTTAGGTTCGGAGCTGAAGCTCAGTTCGATGTTTCATCCCCAGACAGATGGACAGTCCGAGAGGACTATCCAGATGCTCGAGGATATGTTGACAGCATGTATTCTGGATTGGAAGGATGATTGGGAGCGCCAATTACCTCTAGTGGGGTTCGCATATAACAATAGTTTTCATGTGAGTATTGGTATGGCTCCATTTGAGGCATTGTATGGTAGGCCTTGCAGATCTCCTTTATGTTGGGAGGAGACAGGCGATAGGCAGCTAATCGGTCCGGAGTTAGTTTAGGAGACTTCGGATAAGGTCCAGTTGATTATGAAGAGGCTTGTTGTGGCACAGGATAGGCAAAAGAGTTATCCCAACAACAGGTGGAAGGATTTGAAGTTCGAGGTAGGTGAGCATGTCTTTTTCAAGATTTCGCCTACTCGTGGTGTAGTTAGATTTGGCAGGCATGGTAAGTTAAGTCCTAGATTCATTGGCCCGTATGAGATTCTCAGACGTTTGGGCAACGTCGCATATGAGCTAGCTTTACCACCAGCGTTAGCTAGTGTCCATCTCGTTTTCCACGTATCTATGCTCAGGAGATATGTCAGAGATTCATCTCATGTTATTAGCCATGAGCGAGTGGAGATCCAGCAATATCTTTCTTATGTGGAGCAACCAGTAGCTATTCTTGACCGGAAGGTTCAACATCTCCGGAACAAAAGCATTGCATCGGTGAAGGTGTTATGGAGCAACTTCTCGCGAGAGGAGGCTACTTGGGAGCTTGAGTATGCAATGAAGAAGAAATATCCTCAATTGTTTGAGTAGCGTCGGTCCAACTTTGAGGACGAAGTTTCTTTAAGGGGGAGAGGGTGTAAGGTCCTTGATTTTTCATCTTTGGGTGATTTCTTGTGTATGTATAAATGTATGCCATCGATGTATAAACTTTATTGTGCATAGTACTTACTTGTTTACATTGCGTGAATAAGTATTATTTTAATGTGTGCATTGTAGATTATATATATATATATATATATATATATATATATATATATAGTGTGTGTGTGTGTGTGTGTGTGTGTGTGTGTGTGTCTGGTGTACATAGAATTTCTACAGTTTTAAGTTCTGTTCTGGCGGCTAGTTGGCGTCAACATTAGTTGACATTGACCATAAATCAGCGGCCACATCGATGGACGCCTACTCAGAATTGGTGGCTATTGATGTTGACGTTTACCTCCCAGATCTGTTGCGATTTCAGATCTGGAAACACCTCCGGAAATGTTGCCCTTGGATTAGGAAACTGTCCCCCAACCTTACCCAATTTCGTCTCCGACCCTAGCTCTATAAAACACCCCATCTCTGGCCAGATCTAACCCTTTTGGCTCTTGAGTCAAAACCCTAGTTCTTGGTGCAAAAAACCCCATCTTTGAGTTCTGAAATCCGGAGACTGGAGGCTTCATCCGGCAATCTACAATGACTGGAGAGGACTCTGAACAACCAGGAACGACTTCCCCACACTGGTGTGCAGAGGAGAACAACACAAATTCGGATCGAGAGAGTTTTAAGGACTCTTTGGCTCGGGATGAGGAGGGCTTCTCCGGCTTATACATCGACTGGAGTTTTATCCAAGGCATGTAACCCTTTCACATCACTCTTGCATACGTCTAGTAGGTCCTAGGTATTTTTTGGAATTTTATTCGTGTCGTGGAACCCCAATTTCACCAAGATTTTACGCTTAGTCTTTGTTTTGCATGGACAGGAACTTAACGGCAGGATCCCTTGCCGTTAAGATCTTGAGTTGGCGGCGACCTTTGTTGCCATTAACCTGATAGACGGCCACATGCATGCCGTCAAGTTCGCCAGACTGCAACAGTGTGCATGTCTGACCTATATGACCTATTTTTGGATTTCTGCGTATGAGGATATAATGTAAAAGTGATATGCTATATAATACCATTATTGGATCATTCCATGAAAATTTTATGAATTTATGTGGAATACCCTATTTATCTGAAATTTCTGAATTGCATGTTGAACAGGTTTTTAATCTCGTAAAATTTTGTTTGTGAAATCTATATGGAATCCAAGTATCATAAAATTTGTGTTGGAGTGTTTCGGGGTTTCAGTTCATGCTGTAGAAATTTGGGAAATTTCTGACATCTGTGTAAATTATTACATTTTACGAATGGTAAAATAGTAAGCAAGTTTTATTAGTATAGAGATTCAGATAAATAGTGTGGAAACAGTTAAATTCCTAGAAATTGACATATGTTAGGACTGTCAATATCCATGTGTAGAATGAGTTGTGGGTCTGAACAATGAAAATCCATGCTAGCTTGACTATGTTTTCTAAGGGTGTCATTTGGACCGTGCCGGCCCGGAGGCCCGGCCTGGTATAACACGGGCTTGGGCTTTATTTTTTTACCTATTTTTAATTCTCAGCCTGGCCTGGCCCGACCCAGAATAAATCTGGGCCGATTCCGGGCTTTGCATGGCCCGGCCCGCCCGGCCCGCTCGCCCCGCGCCCACGCAAGCGCCCACCACGCCCACGCACGACTCCCACGCCGCCTGCACACCGCGTGCCCCCGCCTCGCTCCCCACGCCCCTGGCGCCTCGCACCCCCCGCCTCGCTCCCATGCCCCTGCCTCGCTCCCCACGTCCCCGCCTCGCGCCCCCCCCCCCCCCCCCCCCCGCCTCGCTCCCCACGTCCCCGCCTCGCGCCCCCCCCCCCCCCCGCCTCGCTCACTGCACCCGTGCCTCACGCCCCGAGGTGCCCCGGCCCTTTCGCACGCCTCGCCTCGCACCCACGCAGCGCTCCCCCCAGGCCGGGCCAGACTGGGCCTGGGCCGGGCTTTAAAGACTCACCCCGGGCTGGGCCACTTTCTTGAAAATTGGGCTTTTCTCGGGGCCTAGGCCGGGCCTGGGCCTATCATCTAGAAACCGGGCTGGACCTGGGCCAAACCAAGCCCAGTCCAGGCCCGTCCCATTGACACCCCTAATGTTTACTTTGTATAATACCACTGTTAGAATTTTCATAAATTGTGTGTAATTCAGAAAAATGTGAAATTTGGTATGCATGATGATTAACCTGTGATAGATTTTTGGTTAAAATTTTGTACTGAAATTATGACAGTAGCTATATATGTCGATTTTGTGTGAAATATTGATAAATAAATGCACGTTAATATGATTATAATTAAAATCTAATAATTTCAACATGATTAGACTTATTTGAATCTGTTAATAATGAGAACAGTAGTACCATGCTAGTTAATACTGATGTATGTAAATGTGTGAGCATGAATTGGATGTGTTAAAATTGTGCATTAAGAGTGTGTTAAAATTTAGACAAATGTGTAAATGTGCCAATGGGTGACACTGCTACCTTAGAGGGCTGTGGAACTGTACTGTGGTAATGTCCTCACGGAAAAGTTCATAGTGTGTGATATCCCATGGGCATTGGAATTAAATCCTGGAGGCGGACAAGTACCGCTGGTTAGGGTGGAGAGTGCTTCTCCCGATTCTGCGTAGTAACTACGATTTATCACTGTAATGTCTAGGTGATAGATATGTGATGTGATGTGACAAGTGTGTGTCCTTCTAGAGGTGGTTCGGACTATGTGTCATGGCATATAATTAAGAATATGTGAGCATGTGTGTGAAAGTGTGAACATGTGAACTAGATAAGTGAAATTGTGTAAATGATTAGGTGAGAATATGAATCATTGGTATAACATGTTAAATGATAATTCCTTATATGAATGTGATATATCCATGTCAAAATAGCAATCTATTCATGTGTGTAGATGTGTTAACCATGTGAAAATGATCATAGAATCCATGCTAGGAATGTTTTTGTAATATGTGTAAACTCCATGTTTAAAACAGTTATTATCTTAGCATGTGAATGTAGCTAAATAAGATTTAGTTTAGCATATTGTAAAGTGTGTAGAAAGTATGTTATAGGTTTTAAATCATTGTAAAATAATAATAAAAATTTGTTATGAGTCTTTTATCATGGGTGGCTTGTGTAGAAATCTTGTTTAGGTTTTTGAAACATTACCAAATCCATGCTTTATAAGATAATGGTGTAGCATGAGAATGTGTAAAGTCAGGTGATGTATGTATGTTTAGTGTGGTTTGTTGAGTTCTTTTGGACTCATTCTTGCTTCGGCGTATAGGTGCAGACATTTCTACTTCTCCCAAGGAGATCACTGGGAGCGACTCGGAGCGGGAGTAGGAGACTTTTGTCTTGGATTCAACATTGCATTTTCTTCTTTCATAGTATGTAATAAAAGAATCTGCGTAGTCTTATGTAGACAATGTAATAATTGAAATTCTCAGTTATGAAGTATTTTACTTTTCCTTTGCTTTACAGACTGTGTATAAATTATGATGATGGAATAAGAGTTAATTTCCAGTTATTTCATTTCTGCTGTCATGTGATATATATATATATTTATGTATGTTTCAGCCTAATTGTACAATTGTTGGGTAAATGTCCCACTGTAGCGGCATTCATTATACCGATGTGGGTTGGTGTAACCGTATCGTCATAAGGAGGGTCGTTACACAGATCAACGCAAGCTCTCAATGGCAATGCAATATTTTGCAGAGAGCTAAGAGCTACAAAAAGTTGGAATGGACGAGCTAGCTCTTATTGTTCTATAGGTCACTAAGATGTTCAAACTTCTCAAAAGTTGAAAGAGTTGTGTCGTGCTTGGAGTCACCAGTCTTCTTTTATCTTCTTTGAAATAATTTGACCGTTGATGTATTCGTTGAAATATCCGTTGTCTCACATCTTCATGCATGTTGGAGTGTCTGGTTAGAAGGAAAGAGCAAGTGAGCCTACAGCCGTTAATGCTCGGATAGACACACATACTCAAGGAAACATTTGTCTGAATCTTATATCCTCTTGTCAGGTTGACAGGTCCATCTTTGAGACGTGCGTTTCCACCGGAAACCCTGCACACAATAAATGTTGACACCTAGACAACTTATCTTTGTCTAAACTGTTAGTCAACATTAGTAGTTGCCCTATATAATGATACACTAGAAGGGAAATGCCATTCTGTCATTGTGACTTTGTGTGTTATAGGCATGATAGGTAAAAGATATATCGTGTAGAGATTTGTACTGTCAAAATAAATGTTAGAGAACATGGGATACATCATGCTTTTGCGGGAAAACTAGAAATCCACAAAGATTTGAAATTCATTTGAATATCATGTGGAGTGGAACTAAAGAATGTTTAAAAATGATTTAAATAAGAGTGATTGACAGCTGTCTAAAATGTAATCAATAATAGAGGGTTGATGTATTTAGACAGGTTGTACCCAGAGAGAGTCGATGTTGATATTAAATCAATGATATAATCATAAGTTAAGTGAGAATGTAATCCATATTGAAATCAAATCAATGTATTAATGAAATTGATGTTCTATACAAAGTCATTGTTTAACTGAAGCCGATGTGCTGATGAAATCGTTGTTTGAAACGAAGTCAATATAAGCATGAAGTCGTTGTTTCATATGAAGCTGTTGTTTAAGTGAAGTCATTGTAGAGATGAAATCATTGTTTCATGTGAAGTCGTTGTTTAAGTGAAGTTGTTGAATTACCTAAATCGATGTTTAAGTAAAGCGAAGTCGATGAATCAAACAAATCGTTGTTGTAGCAACCAAATATTTGTTTAAGTGAAGCGAAGTCGATGAAACAACCAAATCATTGTTTAAGTGAGACGAAATCGTTGTAGCAACCAAATCGTTGTTCTGAAGTCGTTGTAACAACCAAGTCGTTATTTAAGTGAAACAAAATCGTTGTAATGAAATCGATGCTATGAAGTCGTTGTAATAACTAAGTCGTTGTTTAAGTGAAACAAAATCGATGTTTCTATGAAGTCGTAGTAGCGACGAAGTTGATGTTTAAGTGAAACAAAACCGATGTTTTTATGAAGTCATTTTAGCAACGAATTCGATGTTTAAGTGAAACAAAATCAATGTTTCTTTGAAGTCGTCGTTCTATCAAAGAAGTCAATGTGTACTTAAACAAAACATATGTATTGAACTTCAAATAGCAGTGTGTGTAGACAACTTACCAATTTTGCTTGAATTATTGCCTGTGGATAAACTTCAGAAATATTGTTAGAAATTATTTTTCATGGTTTTGTTAATCTTAATAATAAATTACATGGAGGTGGACTAATCATCAATCTCCCCCTTTTTGGTGATGACAAAACATAGAGAGTTGCATATATGTAAAAGACTGAAATTAATTTGCGGAAAATTTTTAATGTATGTATTTCAGAATATTTTTCTCCCCCTTTTTGTCATTAAGCAAAAACAACTAGAAAGATAGAAAAAAAGAGAGATAGACAAAGATAAATGGAGCCAAGAAATGAAAATTTCATTCATTAGAGGCGGTCGGCATGTAGAAGGCAGGAGACAATCTAGAAGCATGGCGAGTTATGATCTGCCAAGCTTGAACTTCCTGCTCTTCAAAAAGATTTCTAAAGACACCCCAACTAATGTTGTAAGGGGGCCCCATTTTTTGACTGTCTCTTGATGTAGAGTAATCTCTCTTCTTCAATGAAAGAAGTATACTCCTGATGGCTAAGGGATGACTTCTAGGGTCCAGCAATTCCAAAGCTAGCATGCTGAAGAAATTTATCAATAGAAAGAGGGTAGTGGAGCTTGTGATCAAGAAAATCCTTCTTCAAGGCTATAAAGATCTTATACGTCTCAATCCAGATAGAATAGGGATCTAAAACCAGATTTATGGAGTTGAGGTCGATGAATTTTTCTTGAGAAAGAATCAACTGATTTGACTTGTGCACGGATGAATTAAGTTGCTCAAGCTGGAGGGCTACCTTAGGATAAGCTTTGCACCATTAAGAGTTGTCAAATCTTGCAGACTCTAATAGGATAGGTGCTAAGACTACTGACTTGATGAATCCTCTTTGATATTCTCTAAAGATGAATCTATGGAAGACAAGAGGAGTTCGCCTCTGAACAAATATACTGGCCATGACTAATGCAAATCTTTCAAAAATAATAGGACCCACCTCAAATTCCATAAAGAGAACGTGAAGCTTGGGGAGAAAAGCTATTTTTGGTATCTTCAAGGTTGCAAAATCAACCTGAAGAGGGGTGTTGACAGGATTCTCTGTCTGGAGTAGAGCTATTTTTCCTTTCAATTGACCAAGTTGGACCTCTGCCAGGCGGTTGACAAAGCAGTAGTCTTGGTACATTTGGAGGTGCCTGATGAATTTCATCTCCTTCTGAATGAAGGGACCCCAAGAGTCTCTATGCTGGTAGACACACCACTCAGACAAGGTGAGAGGGTGATCTTTGGGTGGAAAGATGTTTATCCTGGCAACCTCGAATTTTCTATAGAGTGCTTTGTTGGCCCTGGCCCACTGATCATTAGTCTTGGACTCAGCAGTGGATAAAATTTTGGCTTTTTCAGCTTTGGGAAGAGCAGAAGTAGGAAGAATGATGTGTAGATGTTCAGAAAGGTTATGGTAAGGAAAACCCAAAGTGGCTGCAAAAGTGCACTTTTGAGAAATTCAGCATATCAGGTTCTCCTTCTGATGACCACAGAAAGAGAATACCACAGAGGAGAAAAGAGAGTTTGATTGGAAGGGAAAACAATAGCTGAAGATGTTTTTCTTTTCTTAGATGTAGGACTGGAGGAAGGTTGGGAATCAGTCCTGTGAATGTGAGCAGAGACAACAAGAACTGTGCGGAGGATGGCTTCTTCAAACTCATCCTTGATGTCATGCACAGAATGAGGAATGACACTGGCTGCTTTAGGAATGATGGTGATAAAGGAGGGTGGAGTAGGTAGATGAAAGGATCCAAAAGTTGAGGTAGGAGGAGGTTGAGTGGATGGTCCAGCAAATGAGGGACCTGCTGAAGAAGGACCAACAAAAGAGGATGAGGCTGGAGGTGCCTCGGAGGTGGGATAAGGAATGGAAGAGGAAGGAGGAGAGGTGGCAGTAGGGAAAGGTGTAGGAGAAGATATGTGTTTAGGAAGTGGTTTCTTGAAGGTTTCAGGGGAAGTAACGGATGTGGGTGGAGAGGAAGGTACTGGAGTCAGAAGATTTGAAGAATCAAAAGGCCCTAGAGGCTCAACAACTTCCTCTACAGATACTTGAGGCCCGGTTGGCCCTGCCACTGACTCCATTTGCACAGATGGCCTGGATGGCCCAACACTAATATCTACAGCTACATCTGGCCCTGATGGCCCTGACTCTTTCATAGATGGCCCTGATGGCCCAACTTCCTCTACTGATGGCCCTAGTGGCGATGATTCTTCAACAAATGGCCCTGATGGCCCTGCAGCAGGCTCAACTGATCCAGATGGCCCTGATGGCCCTATACTAACCTCTGCTACAGACTTAGAGGGAGCAGGAGAGGCAGGAGTTGATAGTTGCACCCTCACAAAATCTGATAAATCTGTTACTAGCTGCTTGAGGCTACCTAACTCACTTCTCATCTCCTGGAGCTCAGAATTTACTGCTCCAATCTCCTTAGCTCCAGTGCTTTGAATAATGAAAATAGAAGATATATCTGATTGTAAGGAGCACAAGATTTCCCCATGAGCATTCAGTCTAGCAATGACTGGCTTTATGTGCATATGAATTTTTGTCTTCCAGGATCCTATTGTGTGCTTTTCTGGCGAGTAGGGGAAGTTTAGGAGCAACACCTTTACCTCTACCTCTTGAGCTAATAGCTGGCTCCACATCATCATCTGAAGTGCTCTCAGCTAGACCTTCATGGAATTGGTCTGCAGGGGCACTGGCATTGATCTCCCCCTAAATCTCTGCCTCCTCTTGGATTGTTGGCTCCCCCTGAGCTGGAGCATCTACCATCTGAACATCTTCAGTGTGGCCTAGGGCCACAACGTATGCAATTGTATCTTCATGGCTCTCCTTTAGTGCAATTTCTACTTCAGGACCATTGGGGGTTTCTGGTATATGAAAATCTTCAAGCTCCCCCTCAAACTGAGCAGCACCTTCAGCAATTACTTCTTCAACAATGGCAGGTGCACAAACTGTAGGAGGGACAATTTCTTCAATAGATTGCCCAATGGGCTCAATCAGTTCAGGTGAAATGTCCTCAATTCTCCTTTCAAGTGTAGGAGGCTCCTCTTCTATGGCTGTTGCCACTTCTTCTTGAACTTGAGGGTCTTCAGGGACTTCACCAATGATAGCTTCACTGTCTGCTACAAAAGTCTTGGTCCATTCATTTCCAATGAGGGAAAATCCACTCTTCTTTAGGTTCCTTGGTCTAATTGGCTGACCCATCTTTTCCATTAATTCTCCTTTCAAATCTATATTCAAGTGACTAAAAATTCTTGTCATTAGATGAGCATAGGGAAGGGACACTGCTAGCTTGTTCTTCTTGTCCCAAATTGTTTATGTAGCAGACTTCATTCTCTCTATAATCACCTGAGCCATGTTTATTTCTTACTTTTGAACGGCCCAGAACATCATGTCTGCATCTCCCTTGGTACATGACGAAAAAGTTGCACTTCTTGGTACTAAAATCAGACAAAGTATGAAATGAAGAATCATGTTGAATGCATTGAACTGATTGATATCTATCTTCCCATCCTTCATTTTGTATTCAGTTCCTATAATCCCTAACCCTTTTGCATGAATGTCCACGGATTCAACCAAACTGTGCCCGACTGTGGACATACCAAACAACCTCTCCAACAAATCAAAAGTGATGTGACTGGATGTACCTTGGACTGTGGAGGTGAGAGAACCATCTTCCTCTGTCTTCAAAACAGTGTAGAAAGCCTTCGCCATATGAGGATAACTGGGTTCTGAGATTGTACACATCCCTGTCAGCTTCAACCTCTAAAGGGCTTCGACCACACTATGCATCCCATGTTTCTCCAGGTCTGTTAGATCCACTGCCTTGTTTCCACAGAGCATGATCTTGATAGCTGAATATCTATCATGTTGATCGGCCGTAAGAAAGGCAACACTGTAACCACCTATGCTGTCGGAGCTCCCAGAAGCGGCCATGGAATCGAGCAAGGTAGGGTTCTGGAGGATCGCGGGAGAAGGAGAAACAAAACCCCTCAAGAAATTGAGCGGGAAGCAATGGTTTCTTCGAAAGTACAAAGAGGTTTGCCAGAGTCGATGAGGGTTTTTCATGCTTTCAAGTCGAACGAGATAAGAGAGAGAGAGAATCGGTGAGGGAAGGATTATGGTCGTAACGGAGGGACATAAAGGCACTTTTTGAAACGACAAAGCAATAAATGTGGATAACAACAAAATAGGAGAAGATAACGCAAGTACAATGAATTTACTTAAATCTAGCGAGGAAAGATAAGTCTTATCCTAAAATTTATTATTTTATTTCAGCTACTTACAAATATATCTATTACAAATTGCACATGCCTAGCACCTTCTAAGAGACGTAAATCTCTCTTCAGGTAAGGCTTTTGTAAAGATATCTGCTAACTATTATTGAGTATCTACAAATGAAATATTAATATTACCATTAACTACATGATCTCTAATAAAATGATATCTGACCTCTATATGTTTCGTCCTAGAATGTTGTACTGAATTTTTCGTGAGATTTATTGCACTTGTGTTGTCGGATAGCAGCGGGATGGTCTTGATGTGCAATCCATAGTCTTCAAGTTGTTGTTTAATCCATACGAGTTTAGTGCAACAACTCCCAGTAGCTGCATATTCAGCTTCAGCTGTTGATAGTGCTACTGAATTTAGCTTCTTTGAAGACCAAGAAATCAAGCATCCTCCAAGTAATTGACAACCACCACTGGTACTTTTTCTATCTACTTTGTATCCAGCATTGTCAGCATCTGAATATCCTACTAAATTGGTTTCATAAATTTTAGGATACCATAGACCTAAGTTATTAATTTTAGCTAAATATCTAAAAATCCTTTTAATAGATATTAAATGAGATTCCTTATGATCAGATTGATATCTTGCACACATGCATACACTAAATAAAATGTCAGGTCTACTAGCTGTTAAATAAAGCAATGACCTTATCATACCTCTATAAAAATTTTGATCAACTTTCTTACCTTCTTAATCACTGTCTAACCTGGTGGATGTACACATTGGAGTGGACAGTGGTTTAGCATTATCAAATCCGAATTTCTTCAATAGTTCCTAGGTGTATTTTTCTTCACAAATGTGTGTACCTTCATTGCTTTGCTTGATTTGTAATCCATAGAAATAATTGAGCTCTCCCATCATGCTCATCTCAAATTTTCCCTGCATGAGCTTCTCAAAATACTTGCATAAGGATTCATCAGTAGATCCGAATATAATATCATCTACATAAATTTTCACAAGTAATATATTTTTGACATTTGATTTAATAAATAATGTGCTATCTACCTGTCCTCTAATAAAACCATGATTTAGTAAGAATGCACTAAGTCTTTCATACCATGCTCTAGGTGCTAGTTTTAAACCATATATTGCTTTATGCAATTTAAAAACATGATTTGGAAAATCTAAATCATCAAAACTAGGAGGTTGTTCCACATAGACTTCGTCCTTTATATAACCATTCAAAAATGCTAATTTAACATCCATTTGAAAAAGTTTTAAGTCTAATGCATATGCATATGCAAGTCGTATTCGAACAACCTCTAGTCTAGCCACTGGTACATAGGTTTCATCAAAGTCTATGCCTTCCTCTTGGGAATAGCCTTGAGTAACTAGTCTGGCCTTGTTTCTAGTGATAACACCAGCTTCATCCAATTTATTCTTGAACGCCCATTTTGTGCCAATCACAAGATGATCTGATGGTCTCGGAACAAGGGACCAAACTTCATTTCTCCAGAACTGATTAAGTTCATCTTGCATGGCTAGAATCCACGATTCATCAGACAATGCTTCATTGACTGTTTTCGGCTCTATTTGAGATACAAAAGCTAAATAATCACAAGGAATGATATTACCTCTTGTTCTTACCCCAACTGATGGATCTCTAATGATGTTATCAATAGGGTGATCCTTTTTGTACCTCCATTCCTTTGGAAGATCATCATGGATGATATCCTTCGGTTGTAATTCTTCCAAGGGTAGATCTTCACCATCTTTGATGGTAGATTCTTTCAGCTTCTGAGTAAGTTTATCTGTATCTTCATCATCACTTTCAGATTCCTTTCTTAAGGAAGGATTAGATTCATCAAAAATAACATGCATTGTTTGTTCAATCAATAAACTTCTTTTATTGAAAACTCTAAAGCCTTTAAGTTTAGAAGTATACCCCATAAATATTCCTTCATCGGATTTGTGATCCAGCTTACCTATGTTTCTCTTACCATTGTTGTGAATGAAGCATGGACAACCAAAAATTCTGAGATGACTGATCTTAGGCTTCCTTTCCTTGTACAGCTCATACATAGTCTTCTTCAGGATTGGCCTGATCATTACTCTATTTATAATGTAACATGCTATATTAATAGCTTCAGCCTAGAAGTATCTTGGAAGGTTATATTATAATAACATGGTCCTGGCCATATCCAACAGGGTTCTATTCTTCCTCTCAGCTACTCCATTTTGTTGTGGTGTTCTAGGTGCTAAGAAATTGTGTTCTATATCTTGATCATTACAAAATTCTGCAAATCTGTCGTTTTGGAATTCTTCTCCATGATTTGAACGAATACTTATAATGCTGAACTTCTTATCTTTTTGAACAAGTTTGCTGAATTTCACAAAACTCTCAAATGTGTCATCTTTATGCTCAAGAAATGATACCCTTACATCTTGAATAATCATCAACTATAACGAATCCAAAGTTCTTTCCTTCCAGGCTAGTAGTTCTCATTTGTCCAAACAAGTTCATGTGTAGCAGTTCTAGTGGTTTAGAGGTAGTTACTACTGTCTTGGATTTGAAGGAAGATTTTGGCATACTTTCCTTTTGCACATGGCTCACAAATACTGTCTGGTCTTGAGTTTATCTTCGTCAGACCTTCTACTAGATCATGTTTGATGAGTTTTTTTATTCCATCCAAGCTGTAGTGACCTAACCTTTTTGCCATAGTTCAGCATTCTGCTCTTTACTTGCTGCTCGACAGATGTCTTGATCCTTTAATTCTTCTACATGTAGTACATATAAATTCTTTTCTCGGTTGGCTTCGAAGATAGTTGCACCATCCTTGATGATCAAACACTTAGATTCTTGAAACATGATCTAGTGACCCTTGTCGCACAGTTGACTGATGCTGATTAGATTATGCCTGAGTCCTTTGACACATAGAACATCTTCTATTAGGATTCTGTCTTGGCTTCCAATGGATCCGCAACCAATTACTGGCCCTTTACCATTATCGCCATAGGTTACTGTACCTTCTTCATTTTTGATATTAGAGAACAGTCTCTTGTTACCTGTTATATGCCTTGAGCACCCACTGTCCGGGTACCACTTTGATGGTCTAAGGCTTCCCTGCAATAAATCAATGAGATTTAGGTACCCAAGTTCTTTTGCGTCCTGGTTGGTTAGCTTCTTCACAGTTTCTTTTGGGAATCCATTTTAGGTGTTTGGTAGTACAAGTTATTTTAGTGTGACCTAATTTATTACAGTGAGTGCTACAAAAAATATTATTTATTATTATGTTCGGCTTATGGTTCTTACTATTAATTTTTTTTATAGTTGAGGTTTTGTTCAGCTACGAATTTTGGTGTTGGATAGATTATATGATGAATTACAGTTTCATCATGGTCTAGTGGGATATATCCAAAGCCATACTTTTTTCTTCCTGATCTTCTTGCTCCTTTTAATATTAAGGAAGATTTTCCATTTGTGAATTTTTCAATTGTGTCTATTAAATATTCATTATCTTTTGTTAGTGTATTGATTTCACTTTTATGTTTGCTTGTGGTTTCCTAATTTTCTAAGTTTGATATCTTTTCATTTTTACTCTTTATATCTTTGCATAGCAGTTCATTTCTTCTTTTTAGTTCAGAAATTTGTTTTTCTAACTGTTCAATTTCCAATTTTAGATATGAGTTTGTTATTTAGAGACATGCATAATTTTTCTTAGTTGTTCTTAACTGTTTGCATTCATCTTTATATTTACTATATAATTCATTAAAAGTATCTTCTAAACTATCCAATTCTGATTCATTGTAAGAAGTAAAGGATAAGTCAGAAGTTACCTTATCATCAACTTTTGCCATAAATGCCAAGTTGCCCTTTTCTTCTTCTTCGTCGCTGGAGCTTGACTCACTGTCTGAGTCACTTTCTTGTTCCATGCAGCAAGCATGGCTTTCTTTTTATACTTCTTGAATTTCTTCATGTTGTCCTTCTTCTTGAATTCTGTTTTCTTTATCTTTGCTCTTCAGATCGTGAGATCTGCTTACTTGAAGAGACTTGGCTCTGATACCACTTGTTTCCCAGATAGCAAGCCCAGAGGGGGGGTGAATGGATTGCTAAAAATTCTTCTTCTAATAATTCTGTAAATAAACACACTTGACAGACAACACTATGATCGATAGTTAGAGTTAGTGTTAATCAAAATGTAGAGAAATAATCACACAGACAACAAGAAATTTTATCCTAGTTCGTATCTCCTATCCCAAGGAGTCCTACGTCTAGTCCCCAAGCAACCACTTAGGATTCAACTAAACAAGGGTACAGTCCCCTTAAGGACACTTACACATTCAACAACAGTTGGCCTTCTCTTCTCTACCAGAAGAGGGAACGCTCCACTTGATGAGACAGGTCTTCTCTTCACACCCAATGTAACGACCCTCCTTATACCGGTACGATTATACCAATCCACATCGGTACAAAGAACGTTGTCATAGTGGGACATTTACCCAACACTAAACAATGGATTGAGATGTACATGTATATCAAAATAGTACAATGAAAATAAATTTAATTTTCTCATTCCATCATCATCACATAATCCACAGTCTATATAGAAATAAATGAAATAACACCGTCCACATTATTACATGTCCAAATAAAATACATTGTTCATATGAATTATACAATTTCAAAGTTTATGTACTATGAAAAGAAAGTAACAACGTAGTAATGTCCACAAGTGAAGCTACTCCTCGCGCTCAGAGTCGCTCCTCACTATGTCCTCCTGAGGAATGAAGGTACTTGCCTCACCTGTACGCCAAAGCAAGAATGAGTCTTCTAAAAAGGCCCAGCAAGTAATCCAAAGATAGTATCCTTACACATATCACACACATATGCTAGTCTTTTAAATATGAAAAAAACACATGTTGCATTCTATGTATCAAATAAACCACTTATTCATGAAGACCTATAGCATGCTTTCAGTCATCATTATATCCAACATGATTCAAAGGTTCTAATTTCATTCAAATCATTTCACAATTATAAGAAATTAAAGCATGCAATTATGTACATGGTGAAAAACACACCTAGCATGATATCTAATCATTTCTCATGTAATTATAACACTTATCCATGCATTTAACTTGCTGTTTTAATATGAATAAATCACATTCTTATGAACTCACATCAATATACTTACTAACATATTCACATTTTACTATCACATGTTCACTTTTCACATTTGCCCATTTACACATATCCACAATTCACATATGCACACTTTATAAACTTAATTGTCATGGCACATAGTCCAAACCACCGTAAGAAGGACACACATCACATACACATACCCATCACCTAGGAAACATAGTGACGAATCTTGGTTAACTACGCAGAACCGGGAGAAGCCCTCTCCACCCAAACCAATGGTACTTGTCCACCTCTAGGATTTCATCCTAATGCCCATAGGATATCACACACATTAAGCCTTCCCATAGGGACTTTACTACAAGACGGCTCCACAGCCCTCTATGGTAGTAGTGTCAATCTCAGCACAATTTTACATATTCATAATTTATCACATTGTTTACATAATTCACATGCATTGTTTAACACATTTACATGCATTTTAAATAAACACACATGCTTCCGTTCACAGGACATGATGTTACTGTTTCACAATGACAAATAACTCATAACATAGTCCTAATCATGCTGCTAATCATTGTATTCCACATGATTAAACATAAACATGTCTATCATGGTCATATGTCTTATTAACTAATAACAGTACCTACTGTTATCAAAATAGAATGAAAATTTTATCACAGACTTCACATAGATCATATGTCACACACCTAAATTTTTAGATTTTTCAAAATAGTAAAGCAAATTTTAACAATTAAAATAGGACACATGTAGATTTATTAATAAACTCATTTAAAGATGATTCACAGTAAAATAGTCATACTTAACAGTTCTAAAACCTGAAAACAGTCATCATAAGATCATGAAAAATTTATGGAACCCTAATACATAATGGATATATTTGTTCAAGATTTATCATGGTCAGATCATGCTCAATGTCTAATTACATAAATTTTAATAAATAGAACTGTATACAGAAATTCGACATATCCTCATGACATGACCTACTAACTTTACCTGACCACATATAATTTTTACCGCATGCACATATACCAGAAATCAGACAAACATACCACAGAGATCAAAACAGCCATTCTGTAAAACTTGAAGAACTAGGTGGCAAAGGGGTTGCCACCAACCGGAGTTAACGGCACACAATGTTACCACCAACTCAAGATCTTGACGGCAACAAGCTTGCTGTCAAGTTCCTGTCTAAAGAAAACACAGACCGAATGCAATACACAAGGGGAATAGGAGGTTCTAGGACACGAGGAAAAATCTGCAAAAATCCTAAGACCTAAAGGACATGTGCAGGGATGAAATCCCTCGATTACTTGCCTAAGAAAAATTGTCTAATGGGATTAATTTGCTAAAGAAGCCCTCCTCGGCCAAGCCAAGAAGGTGCTCAAAAACCTCCCAGATCCAGTTTTTCTGTTGATGTAGGTCGCACACCGGAGTCGGGGAAGCTTCCTCAATGTCAAGTGCACCTCACAGTCGAAGAAGATCACCAGGAGAACTCCTCTCATGCCAAATCAAGCTCGCACAAAACCAATTTTTTTTCTCAACAGAAAACCCTTGGTTTCTCAAAAGCCAAAAGACCTAACCTCGCCCAAATCTGGGTGGTTTATAGGGTTAAGGCATTCGGGTACTCATTAAGGATGGAATCCTACCGTTGGAGGTGGGTTTCCAAATCTAGAACAAGGGAAAACGCAACCGTTTCTCGATCTGAAATCGCAAAGAAACTGAGAAGTAAACGACCACTTCTCTACTATTAACAGGAAATAAACTTCCATTGATCTGAACACAGACTCTGAGTCAACAGCACACTAGTTGACGTCAACATGCCCTCAACGTCAATGGATGTTGACGTTTACTGGCATCTCGACCAGAAAACAGAAACATCAAATAGCATATATACATCATATACAAATACATACAATATGCCCTGTATAATTTAAATACAATATCCACAATTAAATAAAGATAATATATATATATATATAATATATATATATAATATATATAACTAAGTACGTATATACATATATGCACACATATACATAAACAATATACACAATAGCAACTAAGTATAATATGACAAAATCCGATTAATGAGAACAAAGTTCGAGGGCCTCACACCCTCTCCCCTCTAAAGAAAACTTCATCCTCGAAGTTAGAACGACCTACTAACCAAACAACTGGAGATACTTCTTCATCATAGCATCCTCAAGCTCCCACGTAGCCTCCTCCCGTGAGAAGTTCCGCCAAAGCACCTTCACGGACCCAATACTCTTGTTCCTGAGATGCTGAACCTTCCGGTCAGGGATAGCTACCGGTTGCTCAACATACGACAGGTCTGGCTGAATTTCCATTGGCTCGTGACCAATAATATGCGACGGATCTCGCACATACCTCCGGAGCATAGATACATGGAATACAGGATGCACACTCGCTAGCGCCGGGGGTAAGGCTAGCTCAAATGCCACATTCCCCATCCGCCTATAAATCTCATACGGGCCAATGAATCTAGGACTGAACATGTTATACCTGCTAAACCTGACAATGTCTCGGGTAGGCGAAACCTTCAGAAAAACATGCTGGCCCACCTCAAATTCCAAATCCTTCCTTCTAATATCGGCGTAATTCTTCTGCCTATCCTGCATTGCAATAAGCCTCTACCTGATAAGCTAAATCTTATCCGAAGTCTCCTGCACCAACTTCGGACGAATCAACTACTTATCACCTATCTCCTCCCCACACAAAGGAGATATACAAGGCCGCCCATACAGAGCCTCAAACGGAGCCATGCCAATGCTCGCGTGAAAGCTGTTGTTGTAGGCGAACTCCACAAGAGGTAAATGACACTCCCAATCACCCTTCCAATCAAGCACACATGCTCTCAACATATCCTCAAGCGTCTGGATAGTCCTTTCGAACTGGCCATCTATCTGGGGATGGAACTCCGAACTAAGCTTCAACTGAGAACCCAATGCCTCCTGAAGACCTGCCATAACCTCGATGTAAACCTCGGGTCTCGATTGTAAATAATTGACTTCGGCACACCATGCAACCTCTCAATGCTACTAACATACAGCCTAGCCAAACTCTCTATAGACTGCTTCTTCTTCATCGGCAAGAAATTCGCCATCTTGGAGAAATGGTCTACATTTACTCAAATCGAGTCATTGCCCTTCACTGATCTGGGCAAACCCGTCACAAAATCTATAGTGATAGCCTCCCACTTCCATACTGGGATCTCCATCTTCTGCATAAGACCCGATGGTCCCTGATGCTCAGCCTTCACTTGTTGGCATACCAAACACCTAGATACGATGTTAGCCACATCTTTCTTCATACTAGATCACCAGAAAGATCTCTTCAAATCCTTGTACATCTTAGTGTTGCCTAGATGAATATAGAACCTCGACCTATGAGCTTCTGCTAGAACATGCTCTCGAACATCCAAAACATCAGGAACACAAACTCGGTGCTGAAATCTAATGACACCGTCCTCATCACGAGCAATGCATGCCTTGCCTACCAACTCCTGGAGTCTAGGATCAGCCTTCTGCTGCTCAATCACCTCATCTAGAACACTGGACCGAAGAGACAACTGAGCCATGAAAGCCTGACATAACAATGGCTCTTACTCAGTCATCGCACAGGCTACATCCTCCAACATCTTCCAATCCTGCTGGAGCAAAGATCTCTTCCTACTAAGCACATCTACCATGACATTCGCCTTCCTGGATGACACTAAAGCACAAAGTCGTAGTCCTTGTGGAACTCAATCTATCTCCTCTGCCGCAGGTTCAACTCCTTATGAGAGAAGAGATACCTCAGACTCTTGTGGTTAGTGAACACCTCGAACTTGACACCATAAAGATAGTGTCTCCAGATCTTCAGTGCATGTACCACTGCTGCAAGCTCCAAATCATGAGTCGGATAGTTATGCTCTTGCTCCTTCAACTGGCGAGAAGCAAACGCCACTACCCTACCATGCTGCATCAACACACAGCCAATACTGATCTGAGATGCATCTGAATAGATAGAAAAACCCTCTACACCACTCAGTAAGATGAACACGGGTGCAGAAGTAAGCTTTGCCTTCAACAACTAAAAGCTGCTGTCGCAATCTTCAGACCATGCAAACTTCACACCCTTCCTAGTTAGCTTAGTCAAAGGTGCGGCGATAGATGCAAAACCTTCAATGAATCGCCCGTAATAGCACGCTAAACAAAGAAAACTCTGAATCTCCGATGGGGTCCTTGGAATCTCCCAATCTAACACAGCTTGGACCTTTGCCGGATCAACTGCAGCTCCAACGCCTGAGATAACAAGCGCAAGGAAATGAACCTCGCGCATCTAGAAATTGCACTTGTTGAACTTTGCATATAGCTTGTGCTCTCGGAGAACCTCCAGACCAACCTCAAATGATCACGGTGTGTAGCCTCATCAAGAGAATACAGTAGCACATCGTCAATGAACACCACGACGAAGCTATCCAAATAAGGTCTAAACACCCTATTCATGAGATCCATGAACGCTGCAGGGGCATTGGTTAGACCAAATGGAAGCACCAAAAACTCATAATGTCCACAACGAGTCCTAAAGGCCGTCTTGGACAAATCTTCACTCCTAATCCTCAACTGATGATAGCCGGACCGTAGATGTAGCAACCTGAAATTTTGAACAATAAAAAAAATTACATAATATTAAAATTATTGATTTATTAGAAAATCAATTAAAAGAAAATCAATGGAGAGAGAAATAAATAAAACCCATTAATGAAAAGAAGTATTGGGCTTTATTAAATTGACCCAATAGAATTTAGTGGACCAAAATAGGAAATTTTAAAAGGAGAATAATGAAAAAATACCTTAAATTCCAACTTAATTATTATAAAATAAAAAGAGGGTATTTAATGTATTAAAATAAGTGATTTGAGTTGGATTTGGAATCCTAAGCCTACCCCAATTGCTTGGCCATAAAATTCCCTCTCTCTCAACCCAATTAGGAGATTTCTTGCTTAAAAAGGGGAGAGGAAAAAGGGAAATTCAGAATTTAAGGGAATTAGAGTCTAATTAGGAAATAGAAAGGGGTGAAGCTTAAATACTCTCCTAAAACCCTCATTGCCGACCCTAGCATGTGCCAAGGGGTTGCTGGACTAGGAAGATAGTCCAAGAGGAGGAGAATTCATGGAGAAGAGGGATCTCCCAAGTTGTTCCCCTAGTTCTTCATGTTCTTACCCTAGTAGAGGGAAAACATGAAAGGTAGGCATTATCAGGAGCATAAATCCTAAAATTTTGTCTGTAGGTTGTCCCAATCGTCAGGAACAACACCCCCAAGTTTCATGATTTATCATCTAGTCAATATTTACTTCTTGATTTTTGAATTTCTGCACTTATCTTGACCCCGAACCCCCTTATTAAATCTGGTTCTCCCTCTACACTTGATCTCATGCCACGAAAATTTTATTGGAGACTCTAATGGATGTTAGGTTTCTTTTCCCCTGAAAGCCCTAATATCTACCCATCCTATCTTGCGAATTAACTCATTGATCCCAACTATACACGGTTCTATGTTCATCATGAATACTCTTTATTAAACCATGTTGAAACCATCATTGCTTTCAGATTCTGATTTACTGGAAGTACCCATGCATGTCTGGATCGGTTTAAAACTAGTTTCGTGATTTTTCATGAACTATACTAATTGTTCTTAATTTTAGAACAACTCTGTGTCAAAAAGGGAAACTCTTGGACCGGAATCCAAGACATGTTTGATTCCTGTCGGACTCCGGCAAAGACCACCAGAACGCGATAGCCCGATAGGTCACGTTGTGTGGTCTGGTTGCGACAGTCTGCCGGTCGCGTTCTGAACGTGACAAGCATCACCGTCGCGATCGTTGTGTCTGGCCTGAACGGCTTGTCGCATTCCTTACAGGCCCCTGTCGAGATTTGACCCCCTGTCATGACAGACCCGTCGTGGTCCATTTAAACACTTGTTGTGATCTACCCTGAATCCGACGCGACCCTTACTGGGGTGCGTCGCGTTCACAGGATTTTGTAGAAGAACCCCTGATTTGAAATGCTCAATTTGCCTATTGTGCATGTACACTTTAATTCCAGTATACCTGCAGTAAATTCACTTCATATAAATTGGACATTTATATGTGATTTAAAATGCATACACATGACTAATTTCCATCCATGATTTCATGACACATGCACACACTTTGAACCATCCAAATATGGCTTAATTGGCATGAACATGTTACATAATTTATATGGTAATTTATGTAATTAAATTTCCTCATTGTACATGTGTACGTTTTCGTGCGAGGTTTTGAATACCGATCTCGATGCTCCACTATTCTAGAATTCCTCTAGAACGTTCAGAACTTGTTTCTATAATTACCCTCTTTCCTGACTTGGAAGAACTCTCCGACGGATACTCCTTCTGCCGGACTGGTGAGTCTTTGTTCAATGCCTCCGTAAGACTCCTCTGTCCATGGATTCCCACATGGTCGATGAGCTGATTGTACCCTAACACCTATTACACCCTTTAGGGATCAATATGATCCAAACGGCCATTAGAAGTTTGCTCTCATCTTGAATCACGCCGGACCTCTGGACCTGTGCTTAACATGGCCAGTGGTAGGGTTGTGAGTTCCACCTGACTGCCAACACCAAGTGCGCGTGTTGTGCAACTGTTACTATTGCCTGTTTACTCGACGTGTTACGTGCAATGTCCACTAGCTCTAATCTATCCTCTACTCGCTCATTTGTTCACGTTCTATCTACTATCTCGCCTAGTCATCTAGTGATCTTATCTAATTCTTGGTACTCTTTATTGGCCATTGACTGATTGTCTAAAGATAAACAACATAACCAATGCCTGGCAATATATAAAGGGTCCGATCTGGTCCTGGGATGTGCGCCCGAAAGTGTTAGTGCCCATGGGAATTAAATGAACAGAGTGTTTGGCATTACACTCGAGTGCTATCTATCTCGACTATCTAAATGACAATCAAAAGTGCTATATTCTCTCATTGTGCATTGACAAAACGTGCTATACTATACTCGTTGTGCTATTGTTATACTTTGTGCTATTGTGTTATGGCCATCCTGCTATTTTGTGCTATTCTCGACACTTGTGCTATTTTTGGAAAGTCTATATTTGAAAAGTCTTTCTATTTCGATCATGTACTATCTTGCTATCTTTTACGTGACTCTCTCGCTCTGTCTCTAGTTACTCTGCCTTTAATACATTAATCATTTAAATCCTACTTGACTATTGAGATTTAAGTCCTATTGGGCGTTATCGCTCACCCTGCGTTATTTGTCATTGTGTTCTCAGGTGAGACCGAGGATGAACTATACACTCAAGAGGACGGGAACGACTTGGAGTGATGTCATGAGTACCCTAGCGTCCTAGCACTAGGAATGGCGTTGTAGTGGCTAAGTTTGAAGTTTAGTCTTTTGCTTTATTTCAATGTAATTGGGCCCTATAGATTGGCTCTGATATTAGTGGTTGTAACTAGACATTTAGAAAATTATTAATGAGAAAGAATCGTTTCAGAATTATTCATTTGCGCAAAGGTTTGATGTCTAGTTCTTGATCTATACCCGTTTACTTGCAACTACCTCGCGTTCCGATATTCCGCATCGGGGCGTGACAACAGATCAATCATAGAAAATACTGATGCATTCTGCAGCTGATCGAACAAATCATCAATCTGTGGTAAGGGATACATGTTCTTCACGGTCACCTGGTTGAGCTTTCTATAATCAATGCACAACCTGAGGGAAGCATCCTTCTTCTTCACGAACAATACAAGTGCGCCCCATGGTGACACACTAGGGTGAATAAATCCCTTGTCCATCAAATCCTGCAACTACTTCCTCAGCTCAGCTAATTCCAAAGGTCCCATCCGATATGGAGCCTTAGAGATAGGAGTGGTGCCTGGAAGCAACTCTATGGTAAACTCTTATCTCCCAAGCTGGTGGTAATCCAGACAAATCATCAGAAAACACGTCTGGAAACTCCTGCACTACATCAATCTCCTCAAGGGTAGGTGACTGATCAGCCTTCGGTACTAAGACCATGCTGGCTAGAAATGCATCACACCCCTTATTCACCATGCTCATCGCCTTCATGGCGGAGATCACAAACCTTCCCACAAAGTTCCTTGGTAAAGGATGTGAGAACTCATCCTCACCTGGAATACGAAAAGTAATATTCTTTCCATGACAATCTACCAAAGTATAGTGCTCCTCAAGCCAATCCAGACCTAGAATAGCATCATAGTCTTTCATCTTGAGCAAATAGAAGCACCCAACAAAACCTCGGTCCTCAATGGACATAGGTAATGACATAATACACTTCCCAGTCGATAACGTTCCTGTTGGTGTGTGCACAAACAAAGGAACCTCTAAATCCTCAGCCTCTACTCCTATCTCTATAGCTAACTGCTTCGCAAACCGCTCGGAAATGAACCAGTGAGTGGCACCCGTATCAAACAAAACTCGAGCGTGCACACCCATGAATAGAACCGTACCTTCCATGATGTTTTCTTCCTGCTCTGCATCCTCTCGTGCTAAGGCAAACACTCGAGCTTGGGCTTGAGACCTTCCTGGTCTTTTTGTGGCTGTTACTGCTACTACTGCCGCTGCTGGGGCTAGTGCTCCACTCTGAACACCATGTTGCAGTCTGGGACAATCTCTGATCTGATGCTCCGTGTTGCCACATTTGAGACACTTCCCCGCTAACTTCTAACTTCGAGTACCAGCATGAGCTCTTCCACAGTGTGGGCACATCTTCTTGTCACTGGGCCTGACGTCGGGGGACTGCGGAGTAACTGCTTGCTGGCTACAAGCTACCACTGGACGCTGTGGTGACTGGTACGTTGCCTTCTTCCTCTCCTGCCGATGGAAAGGTGTCGCAGACCTCTTCTGCGATGCCTTCTTCTCCTCCAAATAATGCTCCATCTCGCTCTCTGGCTTACACGTAGCACTGAGAGCCTCATCTAGCATACGGTGGTCAAACGCCACAAGCCTAGACCTCAGTGATGGCTTAAGACCCATCACGAACTTCTTCGCCTTCCTGCTCTCATCAGCAACTATGTGAGGAGCATACTTGGACAGTTCAGAAAACCTTGCTTCATATTCCAACACCGTCATGGTGCCCTAAGTGAGAGAAAGGAACTCCTGCTCAATGTTGCCCTAGATATGCTCGGGGATGAACTTGGCCCGAAACAGCCTCGTAAACTCATCCCAAGTCACCTCGATAGTACCATCCTCGAACTTGGTGCGGAGTAAGGAAGACCACCACACATCAGCTCTCTCCTCCAAACCACAACTCATAAGCACCAAACTAGATAAAACGTAAACTTAACACAAGTACATGCATACATAATTTGAAATGTTGCGGAAAAACTGCTATGAAGAAATCTAGATGGGGGTGTTGAATAGATTTCATAGAATTTTAAAATTCACTTTGATTAGGGTCTTAGAGAAGTTGAATTCAGTATGAAATCTAAAGATCAATGTCACTTCTGAGCCATCAGAGTCTTTGAGAAGTTGAATTCAGTATGAAATGTTGACGAGCCTATCAAACATTTAACGCAAGGGATAAGCAAACCACAATAACAGAGAGATTTAGGGTGGTTCAGATTACACAACAGTGTATCCTACATCCACCATCCACACACACACACGAATGTGGCTTATCTTGCCAGTTCAAAAAGATCACAAGGATCACACACACACTCTGAGATACAGAACTCTCAGATCCAATCACACACACAAACAAAATTGGGCACAAGGATTGTACCAATTTCACAAAACACACATTATGGAATGAGTTTAAGAGTGAGGAACCAGATTGAACAATCAATAGCAGACGGAAGGCTTCTGGTTTGAATGTCCCTATTTATGCTTGAGTAATGGGAACCAACTCTTCTGCTTCAGCTCATTGAAGAAGACTCTGATGGCTCAAAATTCTCCTTCAGTTGGATTATACAAGATGCTCAAAGCTTTGTTCCTTCAGATCCGGAAGCAGTTCGCCAGGATGAAGCTTTCTTCAGAGGCCAGCTGGAATACTTTGGAGCATGAAGAGCATATGTGTGTCCCAATGGATGCTTCTATAAAAGCCAAGTGGCAAAGGGGTATTTATAGCCCCAAGGGTCCACAAAATATCTTGGGAATTGGGAGCATAGGAATTCCCACCCAAAAAGCCCTTACCAAAATCCTCCACATGCCTTGGTAATTTTAGATCTGGAGAATTATCCAAACTGTGTCGACAATACACTGTTATGTGTCGACACATAGGTTCCTGGCTGAGAAACAAGCTCCTGGGACACTGTAGTAGTGTCGACACACATCTGCACTGTGTCGACACACTGGGTACTTGCTGAAATCCTGGTTCTGGGACAGTGAACTAGTGTCGACACCACTGGGCACTATGTCGACACCACTGAGCATATATGACTTTTTCCTTGAGCTATACATTAGAGAAACATTGTGAGATATAAATGTAAGCATAATAAGCATGACTTCATTATATTAATGAATCATATTTGAGTATCATCAAAATAAGAGATCCAACAATCTCCCCCTTTTTGATGATGGCAACTATGATTCATTAAGTTAACTTGAATTTCTCACAAATGTGATTGTGAAAGTCATCCATTCACAATTTCATAGCATATCATAAGCATACGAATGACATTCACAATTTTCATCGCTTTGCAAGCAAAACATGTCATTCATTTGTCATTTCCAAAGAAAAATCATACATACAAGCATCCAACATGCATCCATCAACCAAAATATTTTAGCATTCATATCAAGATGTATCCCAAAAGTTTAAAGTTAAACATCCCAAAATGATAAATCCTTCTCCCCCTTTGACATCATCAAAACAAAAGATATCATGCAGAAGGAGTGGAGGAGGAGGAGGAATAGGGAGCAAGATGGTCTCCATGGTCTTCATCCTTGCTTCCATAGCATTCAATCTTGTTCTCATTTGTGTTTGCATAGTGGAGAGCCTGGTGTGCAGAAGATCTTCCATTCTTTGATGATCTTCATACATTTTCTCTTAAAGGACACCAAGACTGTGAGTTGCATGATGAGATGAGGAGGATGAGCTGGGAACTGTGCCACGATGCATGAAATTGCGAAAATCAGACTTGAGATCTGCCATTTCTTCATCAATGTGAGCAATCAAAGTCTTCATGTCGTCCATATCATCAACCAGATGAGCAAAGAACAATCGAGTTTTGGACACTTGAGTTACGACTTCTTGGCTATTGAATAGTCCCTGTTGAGTATTAAGCAAAATTCCTTCTAGAACTACTTGAGTCTTGAGCTGAAGTTCATTAAGTTGGGTACAAGCATCACCCAAAGTGCCAATTAGCCTGTTGAATCGTATAGTTACATGTTCAGCTGCTTCATGTTGTCTCACAAACTGACCATTCACATAATTTTCCAATCTCTGAATCGGAAGTTCAAATCTATAGACATTTCTGTTATGGAGGAATTTAGAGTTTCAAACTGAGTTTGCAGAAATGTATATAGCTGAGGTGGAATGGAAGGTCCACTATCTGAAGTGGGGTTGAACTGTGATGATGGGTGAGAAGGTTGGATGGACATGTATATTTGATGAAGGTGGAGATGCATGAGGAGAAGGCACAGCTTGTGGCTCAAAAGGAATTTCAACCTCAACATGTGGCTGGTCCACTGGATCAATTTGAGGTGCTGCATCTACTAGAGCAACTGCTTCTTGCACTTGTTCAACATGTGGTTCAAGGTCTACAAATTGATTTTCACATTCTTCTTCATGCCATACATCAAAATCTCTGAATATCTGGCAATCTATTCCTGCCACCACCCTGTGGTGTGATAATTGTGGTAAGAATGTGATGTACCAAATGGAGAACTAGAGGAAAGGTGTTGGTATTGAATCTTGTGACATGGTTTGCCTTGAATCCATTGAATCATGAGGAAGACCAGTAAGCAAAGTGTAGGCTTCATGAAGATTGAATTCAAAATCACTCCAATCCTCACCATCATTTGGAATGTGAAAAGTTTAGAAGCTAAATCATGAGTGAAAAGAATAGATACACCCTTGACTTCAAACCTGAAACCCTCTGGATCATCCACCATGTTCAAATATAATTCTTGAACTAAACGTGGATAAAAAATTCTGAATTCTGAGATAAACTTCAACCACCCTTGAAACTGAAAGAAGGGTATAAGCTCTGGAAAAGTATTTATAAGAGCTTCATCATCTAAAGCCACAGCCCTAGGCTTGAGAATAGAACGACCTTCAGTTGCAACTTGAGATGGGGTGACTACTTGTGCCTCAGATGAGTCATAAGACTCCGAGGATAAGTCTTCTTCATAAGAATCACTGGAGTCTGGTAGAAGCTTTCTTCTAGGGTGACGAGAGGGCATGGGAGACTTGCCTTTGCTTAGAGAAGATGCCCTTCCCCTCTTAGATGGGGCTCCTGACGGAGTGACCTCACCCTTTCTCTTTGATGGATTATGGCGAAATTTGCTTCTCCTCTCCGATTGAGGCTCTTCAATGACATGCCTTTTGCAGTCGCCCTGGACTTTGCCCCTCTCCTTGAGTCTGTTTGGGAGCCATGATGAAGGGAAGGATGAGAAGAGAAGAAGGATGGAAGGTTGGAGAAGAAGAAATGGAAAGCAGGGGATTGGTTCCTGGAAGTTGGAAGGAGGGAAGAGTTCAAGTGGGGTGGAAAAAACAAATGGAGGGTCGACATGGGACCTAGGGCATAGAAAAAGAGATGTAATCCCTCAAGAAGGGGGATAAAATGTACCCGCAGTCCAAATACCCTAAACATGAGCCGCCGGTGAAGCCCTGGTGTGTCGACACATAAGAAGGGTGTGTCGACCTGACAGACACACTAGTGTCGACACACAAGAAAGGTGTGTCGACCTTACTTGACAAAGATTTAGAATTGTTGAGAGGAATGAGAAGGGAAACCTTGTATATGATGAGTCATATCTGAAATCAATTATTCAGGGATTTTTAACATGTTAAGAAAATATTGTCCAATTTATCATCAAAATTCCATCATTTATTCACTGGGTTGAAAGATATCTAGCATGAAATTAATCATTATGAAATCCTGAAGGATTAGAATGATTTCTAAAGTGCTATAAAATCTTCTACACAGTCAATCTCAATCTTTTACGCTTTACTTGACCAAAAGTAAAGTCATTTCTTTAGGATTAAGTCAATTTATATTGAAATTAAACACTATTAAAAGATTTGATTTCAGGTTTAAGTTGTTCATTTTCTTTGATTGGATTTTCTTTAACTTTTAAGCAATGAGCATTCAAATATAGAAAATCTTTTTCACTCAAGTATACATACTTTTTACACACCAGAATCCCTGGCTACTAAAGATTTACTAATTATCCTATTTCAAGGGGTGAATGAAAACCTTTTTACATGGAAATATACGTTTATCAGACGCCAATATTTCCAGTTACTCAGTTGACATTGGTTCTTTTTATTTTGATTTTACCCCTTAGAACAGAGATAACACAACACCTCATGACATGCATGGCACTTTACTTTTTGTGAAGGTGTGTAGTTTCTTAGTGTTATGCCATTGCCCTGTCAAAAAATCATCTTGTAAATGAATATTGAGACTTTTGACACAACTTTACCTTTTATCAGTCTTCAAAGAAGTGTGTAAGATCAATACACAATTGAGCAAAAGTCCATAAAAGAAATCAAGTTACTTGAGGAGTTCAATGTAAAAGAGAGTGTTGACTGAAAGAACATGTTTAGCAATTAAGAAATCAATCCTTATTTTCTTCAAAAGAATTATGAACATTTCATGTATTAGATATTCATCACACACTGAATTAACTTTGATTTTGATGAGAGAAAATAGCAATGAAGTCTTTAACTCCCCCTGAGTTATTGATCTCATCTATTTTTCGTCAAAAGTAAAGATTCCTTCTTCAATGAAAGAGTATTAAGATGATCAAGTGAATTTGATGAATTAGAAATTGAGGAATTGATGACTTCAAGAATGAACATGAACTTGATAGAAGTTTCACAGAAGACTCACATCACCTTAACATTTTCTTGATCAATCTCAGCAACCTGCTCTCAAAAGAGTTCTTGAACAATCTTGATTCTTTTTAACTGAAATCTCTGACCATACCTTTGTTTCTCAAGCAGAGGTGCTCCCCATCAATATGTGCATAACTAATTCAGCATTCAAACAATGCATACTCAATTTCAGCACTCAATTTCATCAAACAAGCATACATGACCAATCATGTTTCAAGCACATTAATAGCAATCACAACAAAATAATTTTTTTTTTTAATTTCAAAAACTGAATGATTCTTACACATTTTAGATCATGGGTACTTGGCAGAGGATTTTCCTTAACACATAATGATAGCTTTCAAACAAGCATAACTTGTCCTTCCACTAATCACTATTTGATATACCTCATAATCTTAGCATAGAGAATTAAAAAGTTTTTCAGTTCTCATTCCATGTTGCATATTCCAAGTTCTCTTCTCAGAGATGTGAATCTGTCTTCAGCCAATGGTTTTGTGAAAATATCTGCAATTTGTTTTTCAGTGGGGATGAATACTAATTCAATGTTTTTGTTTGCAACTTCATCCCTTAGAAAATGATGTCTGATCTCAATGTGTTTTGTTCTAGAGTGTTGCATTGGGTTTTTGGAAAGATTGATTGCACTAGTATTGTCACACATAATAGATGCATCCAATACCAATGTTGTAGTCAAGCAATTGACTTTAAATCCACAACACTTGAGTTGCACAACTTCCTGCAGCAACATATTCTGCTTCTACAGTAGATAGTGCAACTGAGTGTTGCATTTTGGAAGCCAATGTTATCATGCAATTTCCTAAGAATTGACAATAACCACTAGTACTCTTTCTATCAAGCTTACATCCAGCATAATCAGCATCAGAATATGAAATCAAATTAGCATGACATCCAACTGGATACCATAAACCCAAATCACAAGTTCCAAAGAGATATCTAAAAATCCTCTTAACTGCAAGCAAGTGACTTTCCTTCGGACTAGACTGAAATATAGCACAAAGACATACACTAAATTGAATATCTAGCCTATTTGCAGTAAGATATAAAAGAGATCCAATCATACCTCTGTATTGCTTTGCATCAACTAATTACCTTTTTCATCTTTGTCCAATTTGATGCTTGTACTCATGGGAGTTGATGCTGGTTTGGCTTGTTCAAATTGAAATCTTTTAGGCAATTCTTTACATATTTGGCTTGATTTATAAAGATCCCGTCGTCAAGTTGTTTGACCTGCAAACCAAGAAAGAATTGTAATTCTCCAATAAGACTCATTTCAAATTCACTGTGCATGTGATATGAAAATTCTTCACACAGTGAAGGATTAGTGGATCCAAAAATAATATCATCCACATACACCTGAACTACAATGATATGATTGTGGATTGATTTTGTGAAAAGCGTTGATACCCTTACCTCTAGAATAATTCTTACCAACCAGAAAACTGCTCAATCTTTCATACCATGCTCTTGGAGCCTGTTTCAAACTATAAAGAGCTTTATGTAGTTTATACACATGGTTAGGTTTATCATGATCCTCAAATCTAGGAGGTGAAGAGTTATGCGGAAGTACACAATACGTAATCTAGAAAGGGGGGGGGGGGGTTGAATAGATACGCAATTTTAAACTATGATGGCTTCTTTTCGATGCTACAGCGATCTAATGAAATTGATTCAAATTAATTAAGTGTGAGACCGCTTGAGTTGATTTAAGTGAGAACAGAAAACAAAGTGCGTATGAAAACCGTGCCTACCAATCATCTATCGCAAAACGCGAACAAACCACAGAACACGATGATTTAAGGTGGTTCGGAGTACACAACTCGTGTATCCTACATCCCCGTCCACACACACACGCAGAAACGACTGCTTATGAGCGAGTTCAACACTACAACTCAACCAACCACACGTTGTCTGATGAACCACAATCAGAACAACCACAAATACGTGAATCAAGAACAAGGGATGCTCGAAAACAACCCACACACACACGATGGAATGGAAATTATGAAATGGAGAAGAATTGGGAATTAGGGAACAAATCCGGTTGGAATTCTTCTCGTGGATCGTCCAACGCTCTTCAAACTTCGATTGGATGTAGATTGATCGATGTAGAAGGTGAATTGATGACGATCCGGCTTCAGCTCCGCATAGATGGTGATTCCACGTCGATCTGGGCGGAAAGTTGAAGCAGAGCAGCAATTTGGGGCTTTTCCTCTTGGTCCCTTGGAGGCTCTTGGATGGGAGGCTGCTCTCTGCGAATTTGGCTCCAAAAGGATGCTTATATAGTGTTAGGTAAAGGTGGGGGTCGTGGAGGAAGGAAACACCCAAGTGGGGCCGGATTTGGAAACCCAAAATCTGAAGTTTCCGTCGGCTGTCGACAGGTGCACTTGCATCTGTCGACAGGCAGACTCAGGCTGAGAACTGGGTTTCAGGAAAATGAGTTTCTGAGTGTATCTGTCGACAGGCAGTTTGCATCTGTCGACAGATGCACTCAGGAATGAAAACCTGAGCTCTGTCCGGGTTGTCTGTGTGTATCTGTCGACAGGTACATTGCATCTGTCGACAGATACACTCAGAGATGCAAACCTGAGTTTGTCTTGGAATGACTGTATGAATCTGTCGACAGGTAGAGTTCATCTGTCGACAGATACACCTTTTGACAGATTTTTGTGCTTTGCTCATCTCTTCAATGCCTCTTCAATGCTCCATGTTTCATGCTTGTGCACCTACATGCAAATACATTGTTAGTGATATACATTGTATGATTTAGCAATGTTTAACTCAATCACTTTCATGGTGTTTTTCATGTTAGTAGCACATCAATTTTGCATTAAATCAATGTTCAAGGGTGTTAATGTGATCATCAAAAACATGATATATGAAAAAACCCAACAATCTCCCCCTTTTTGATGATGACAAAACATTCAATTGATGCATATATTGATGTTCTCCCCTTTTTGACAACATGCAAAAGGTCAAGTCATGCACATTTAGAGACAAATAAACATGAACTGAGTTTTCATTGATTGATCATTGAAATTTCACAGTACATTTGTAATCATTACATGACTCAATAAAAGAAAGGGAATAACATGAACAAGCAAAAGATGATAAGACAAGTGAGACTAATTCCCATCTAAGACTCTTAGTGACCTCTAATGACCCTGAGACCCTCTATTCATCGTCATGTCCAGCAGGAGGAGGGTGACGGGATCCATCTCTCTCGGAGTAGAGGGGTCAAGACGGTCATCTAAAGTGTTGAGGCGAGCGTCCACTTGATCAAATCTTGACGTCATCCGAGCAAATCTGATCATTTCTTGATGGATTGTGCCAAGTAATCATGAACGGATTGTTGTGGAGGCATAGGTACATCATCAAACTCTTGAGCTTGGTCAGGCATTGCTCATCTTGAGGGTCTTCATCACTGCCCTCATTTGCTTCATCATCTTCATTGTCTTCTTCACGGTTGACACTTAGCTCCTTGTGGTTCCTTCCCTTGAGAGTCCTTGTGACGACGCCGTCTACAATTTTGTAGCCCATGCGGTTGGCGGCGGTGAGGTCAAAGGCACTTCGGGATTTTAGTGAGATGAGCTCACTTGGAGGGATAGGAATGCCAAGGAAAAATAAGAGAGAAGTGATGGGGCAAGCATATGGCATTGATCTTTTGGTGTTAGAGAAACACCGACGGATGAGGCTTATCATGAGTTCAGGAAGATTGATTTCTGACACTTGAGGAAAAAATGAATAGGGATTTATGGACCTCGGTGACTAACTCTCGACTTCCATCCTTCGGGACGATCAAGGTAGTGAAGATGTGATGGATCATCCGGATCAAGGGAGGAAAGGAGTTGGCGTTGAGACGAGCAATCTCCTTGGTAGTGTCATAAGGTTCCAACGTGAGAAGCTCATAGTACTCAGAAGCAGAGGGATTGTAGTTGAAGATTTCAACTCCTGAGTTTGGAATTTCAAGGGCTGTGGAGAGAAGATTTGCGGTGAGGCGAAAACGAGTGCCTTTCACCGAAGAGTAGATATCTCCCTGATCGGAAAGCCCTAAGTTATTGTAGAACTCGGATACGGCAGTTGGAGAGTATTGCAAGTGGGAGTATAAGAAGGATGTCCACCCTTGAGTGTCAAAATAAGGTAGGAGTGAGGGGAACATCGGTGCTAAGGACTCGAAGTCCACATACCGGGATTGGACAATCTTCTTGAAGGTGCCGTTGGGTCGGATAAGACGGAGACCTTGAGGAACGATGAGTTCCGGCAACCGATCCTCACGATGCTTGCTGCGGCGTTCAGAAGGAGCCCTGGAGCTTTCTCCGGCGTCCGTCGGAGCGCGACGACGGCGAGCGAGAAGCTTCGATTGGGTGCCATCGCAGGAGAAGGATGAGAATGGTGTGAAGGCAGAGTGGAGGGATCCCAGACGAGGAGCAGGATCGTCGGAGACGGAGCCCTGAAGGGGGAAAGAGAGGGGGTTTGGAGAGGAGGAGGAGGGAACAAGAGAGGAGGGGTGAAAAAGGGTCGTGGGTGGCCTTAGAATGGACTTGGAGGGTTTAAAAGGAAGGCCCCACAAAAAGGAGGTGAACCGGCGCGAGGGTTTTCTGAAAAAACGGATCTGGGCCGTCGTCTGTCGACAGATGCAAGTCTATCTGTCGACAGATAACTCCTTTTTGGTGAAAACTTGATTTTTGACAAAAAATTTTCAAAGGGAAAGTGTTCATTTGTTGTTTTAAGGCAAAGTGGGTGTATGTGCAAGACAAAAATTCATATCCATTAAGATGAAGACATGACACAAATCTAAAATGATTTGAATTAAAAATGATAATTTCTTTAATTAGATCATGAGGAACACATTTCACAAAAACCAGTGAAAATTAAATAACTCTTTTGATTAATGCCGTTGAAGAGAAACATGCATTTAAATAGAGATGATAGTCAGATGACAATTGAATTAAATGGCCACAAGAACGTCTTACGAAGAAACACATTGGACTTGACACAAAAATTTCGGAGGCTTCACTATATTCTGGTATGATTTTAGAATCTTAAACAACGAAGATGGAAAAGAGTGGCAATGAGGAGCACTTTCACTTTTCATGTGAAGGGACATTGTGATGCCAATACCCCCAGTTACTCAATGTGAGTGTCCATCAAGCCATTGTATAGAGATAATGAAACAACCTTTTGACGCGAAGACCGACATTTGTGATGCCCATGTCCCCGGTTACTTAGTCATTTTCATCATTGCTCTACCTCCATCCCATAAAGAAATAAACTTTGATTGAACCGAAGAAATAGGTAGCTTTTCTCCCCTTTTTTATTATTATTATTTTTGCTTTTTGTCAAGTACATGAGATTTCTTTAGGCAAGTTGTAATGTAGAACATTAAATTCAAGAGCTTTCTGAGTTTTCAAATCATTTAGATCATGTTTAACGACAAGGGAGTTATTCAAAAGAGATGTTTTAAAAATCATTTGGTTTGATCATTGTGTTCAAAATGATCCTAAAAAGACCTTAATCCGGTATGCATCAAAAAACATTTAGACTGGTTCATGACTTTGACATGAAGTGGATATGAAGGTTATATTGCACACAAACAAACCAGGTTTACCTTTAAATCAAGTAAGGAACACTTTTCTTGAAAAGTATGAAGAAGGATTTGAAAAATAAGGAAGAATGTGTGTATCTGTCGACAGAAGAAGTCTGTCTGTCGACAGATGCACACAGACTGAGGAGTTGAGGTTTCTGTTAGAACAAGACTGATTGTATCTGTCGACGATGGAATGTGTCTGTCGACAGATATGAACAGAGAGGATTTTTCTGGTTTCAGATTGATTGCACATTGAGTTCAAGGAAGTGAGATTCAACATGTAGATGTTGAAGAGTTTCCTCAGAAAATACTCAACAATCCTTAACTTACTCCCCATAGTGTGTGCACGTGTTGACACGACATCTAAGCAAGGATTCACACAAGCATTTGATACAAAACAAACATGATCATTTAAAGAAAGTAACACACAAGCACATGATCACAGAAAAAACATTGTTTAATGGAGTAACATGATAA